>PKML01008214.1:246297-342629 GCA_002933935.1 Eutrema yunnanense | reverse complement strand
ACAAAAAAAAAAAAAAAAAAAAACTAAAATAACATCACAAAGTACACAGCATCTATAGTTAAATATTTGACGACTGAAGTGGTCCATAAGCTCATTACCATTCCCATATGTCTTTCTCTCTATATCTCTTACAAGCTTTATCGGAGAAGTGATTCAACAATATTTTAGTATTCTTTTTGAAAAGATGATTTCTTTTGGTCGCAAGTATTTCATCATCATCATCTTCACATTGATTTTCCAGGGGCGTCTGGGATTTTCCGACAACAAAAAACTCCACGAGGCCGAAGGTACGAACTACTAGGAAATTAAACAAAAGATTCGTCCTTTTTCTCTCGTATATGTGTATGCATCTCTATATCGCCTTCTGGGTATTTTGAGAAATTTGGAAATCAAAGCACTTTCATAATCTTTGATGATGATGATGATTGTTTGTTTGAACTGAAATTGGGAAGTGAGAGCACTAAAGGAGATAGGGAAGAAGATAGGGAAGAAAGATTGGAACTTTGAAAAAGATCCATGTAGTGGTCAAGGCAATTGGATTGTTACGACTTACACAACCAAAGAGTTTGAGAGTAATATCACTTGTGATTGCTCCTCCTCGCTTCCTCCTAACTCGTCTTGCCACGTCACCAGAATGTAAGTAGTCTCTTCTTCTTCTTCTTCCCCTTATCTTCTTTATTTTTTTACCCATTTTAATTTGGTAAATACAACAAATATCTATTTTAGTCTAGTATTGGTGTCGGTGATCAAAACTGTACATTAGTTTTGATCATCAGTGAAACCAGTAAATAAACAAGTATTGAGATGAAGATGTTAAAATGCTAAATAGAAAGTATTGAGATTTCACAGTTAGGATTGGCTTTTTCCATGGAATAATGAGGAATTTCATCAGCACATTTTTACTTATTTTAGTAATAAAAGGGATTTTGTAAGCTAAGTAACACGGTTGTGATATGGTCACAAATACAATCGACAAGAAAACACTAACTACTTCCTTGGTAATTATCTTTTTATTAACTGCACTGCAGCACGCGCTTTAATGGCAGCCGCTAACTATATACCCCTTTTTTTTTGTGGGTCATATTGAAATGATAAAATTATACTATTTCGGGTATTGCAGAACTACATTCGTTAAACCAACAGGATCGTATTGTATATAACATGATTTAGGATGACTAAAGAGTTTGGTGGATGTACAAAAGATTTAAAAAGCTTTTAGTTTTGTTTGTCTCTTTGTGACGACAAGTTTACTTGCCAGACTGGACGTGGCAGCTGATCGTTGACCGATCCATTGACCAAAGCTAATGAAACGATTCAAAAGAAAATAACGCGTTTACTCTCGCTTACTAGAACTTTGAGCGGTCTTAATATAAATCTATAAAGACCAAATAAATTGATACATAAAATCCAAAAATAATATTTCTTGTTATTATTATTTTTGATAAATTTAAGTTTTTTGGAATGTTTCATTTTTTTTTGTTTGAAATCATTATAGATACTGTATATGAATATGATTTTATAACATCTACTTAATTAGTGGATGATTTGAAAATGTTTTCATCAACCAGTAAAGTTCATTTTTACATAATGACAAAATAGCATAAACGTAATTCTTTTTTTTAACTAAATGTTAATTTTATAAATATCAATTAAAAAACATAAAATTTTACAAATTACCTGTGCGTTAACATATCATCACAATTAAACCTCATCGCATTTACTTTTTTTGAGTTCATTGAATTGTTGATTTTGTTATATTTTATAACTTACACTTTAATATGTAGAAAACAAGCCCCCAAAAGTTTTGAAGATGTTTGTTTCATTATCAGTTGTCAAATTAACGAAATTATTTAGGGTTATTACTGATCATATATATATATCTGTGGCCTGTGGGTAAATCGTAATCCTATATCCGGTTTATTGTCGCAGAGCTCTGAAGTCGCAGAACTTAACAGGCATTGTCCCTCCAGAGTTCTCTAAGCTTCGTCACCTCAAAGTTTTGTAAGTGATCAAAGATTTCAGATTTTCATACTTTTTTTAGAGTTTCATCATATAAAAATTTCTTAACACGTACAATTTGGTGCAGAGACCTTAGCCGTAACTATCTAACTGGTTCCATTCCAAAGGAATGGGCTTCTATGCGCTTAGAAGATTTGTAAGATCTTCTATCTTGCTTCTGTAATGAATTGAAATATCACCTTTTTATTTTTATTTTCAATAACTCTCGTCTTTGATGTATTGTACATACACAGATCTTTCATGGGGAACAGACTGTCTGGTCCATTTCCGAAAGTCTTAACCCGCCTTGCAACCCTCAAAAACCTGTATGTTGTTGTTGTTAAACAGCCTGAAACTTTTCTGGTTATGTTTGAAAATATTGCATTATGATTCTAGAGTTTTAGAGCTATTTATGTATATTTGAAATCATGCAGGAGCCTCGAAGGAAATCAGTTTTCAGGACAAATCCCTCGTGATATTAGAAATATGATTCATTTGGAGAGGCTGTAAGTTTATCTATATAGACATTGAACAAACCCACAATTGGTAGTAATGTTTTCTCACTCGTTATGGGCAACACATATCACAAGACATCTCAAGCCATTTGGCTTCTTGTTTTCATCATCTTCTCTGTTTTTGCCTCAGTCATCTTCCTTCAAATGCTTTCACTGGACCATTGCCCAAAGAACTTGGATTGCTCAAGAACATGACTGATATGTAAGAGATTTCAGTGTTACATAGTTGATATGACTAACAACAAATAAACTAATTTAGGCCTTGTTGGATCATTTCTTTATTGTATTTCCGGGATTGTAGGAGGATAAGTGATAATAACTTCAGTGGACGAATACCAGATTTTATCGGCAATTGGACAAGAATAATGAAACTGTAAGATTTTTATTTCTTTCTCCACAAGTACTTGCATGTCCTCAAGAAAGAAATACAAACCAAAGACGGTGTTTTTGCAGGCAGATGCATGGTTCAGGTTTGGATGGTCCTATACCTTCCAGTATTTCTGCCTTGACCAGCTTGACCGACCTGTAAGCCATTGACAAGCTACCTCTTTTCGAATTGATTTCCTCGCGAAACAATGACACAGGAACATTCATCATCATAGTTTTTCTTTGGTGGGTTGTGATTGACAGGAGGATTAGCGATTTAGGAGGCAAACTGTCTTCCATCCCTCCATTGAATAACTTGAAGTCTATCAAGACACTGTGAGTTAAAAACATACAACTCTTGTGCTGTCTAAGAAGTATAAGTTTGCTAGAAAACGTTTTCATTCAACCTCCGATGCAGGATATTGAGAAAATGCAATTTAAATGGCTCAATTCCGAAGTATATTGGGCATCTGAAGAATCTCAAAACACTGTAAGTCATGTATATACATACGCTGACCAAAGTAGAGCTTTTTATATTTCCTTGAGATTGAACTCTGTAAGTTTATCATGTTTACTGTGTAGTGACCTCAGTTTTAATCTCCTAACTGGTGAGATTCCGTCATCGTTTGAAAATATGAAGAAAGCCGATTTCATGTAAGTGCGTCGCTAAGGGAATGAAAAATTAGTTTAGAATATTTTTTCCTAATCATGAAAGTAATCCTAAATATTATCTTTCAGTTATTTGACAGGAAACAAGCTGACAGGAGCTATTCCAAACTCCTTTGTTGGAGGAAACAAAAAAGTGTACGAATACATATCTCTGCTCAATTTCCATTGTTACCAACTTAACACAGATTTCAAAAACTGTATTTGTTCTTCTTGATGTGCAGAGATGTTTCTTACAACAACTTTACTGATGCAAATTCAATTCTCACTGGTGATTGTAACCGAGTTACTTTGTAAGTGAATTCAATCTACTCTTATATTCAGAATACTTTGTTCATACCTTGGCAGAAACAACAATGGTTTGCTTCGTTTTCTAGGAATTGGGTGGAAAGCTTCTCCACGGGGAATAAATCGTAAGAAACTATCTCTCTGTATACAAATGGCTCTTTTAAGTAAACTGATTGATGCTCATGAGTCTTTTGAGTTATGTTTAGTTATCTGACCAAAGACGGTCTCTGTGTTTTCCCTCTGAATTTGATGTTTTAGACACAAGGATTCATCCTGTTATCTTCAGCACTTCCCTTGTCTTCATCCTAAGAGAGACCGTAAGCAACAGTAACGCTTGTGTTGTTTACATCATAATTCTGGTCCAACCTATTAATAGGTGAAATAAATGCGTATCAAATCATTGTTCTTGATTAAAAATGAAATTTTCTTGTAGCTAAATATAAATTGTACATAAACTGTGGAGGAGATGAAGTAAAAGTGGATAAAGGAATAACATATGAGGCTGACGTAAATTCCGAAGGCGCTTCTATGTTCTTCCATGTCCCTGATGATCACTGGGCGTATAGCAGCACCGGGACCTTCATGGACAATGATGATGATGCTGATGATTACATTGCGCACAACACATCCAGATTATCAGTTAATGCTTCGTCTCCCATCTCTGAGCTTTACAGGACAGCTCGAGTCTCTCCTTTATCATTGACTTACTACGGACTCTGTCTCGGAAATGGGAACTACACTGTCAAACTCCACTTTGCTGAGATCACCTTTACCGATGGCAATACATTTTACAGTCTCGGCAAACGCTTTTTCGATATTTATGTTCAGGTAGTCTTTTAGTTACTCTGCAGATAACATATTGTATTCTTTACTTAACTTATTTATCTTCTCACAGGATAAGTTAGTGATTAAAAACTTCAATATTCAAGAAGCAGCTGGTGGATCGGGTAAGCCAATCATAAAATCGTTTCTGGTGAATGTAACGGACCATAATCTGAAGATCGGCTTGCGATGGGCTGGAAAAGGGACAACAGGCATTCCAATTAGAGGAGTTTATGGTCCTATGATATCAGCTATATCAGTGGAACCCAGTTAAGTTTTTCTTATAGCACTTTTTAAAAATGGATCATGAAATCTCATTTGACGTATTGATGATTGTGGCAGATTTCAAACCTCCGGTATATCATGACAAAAAAGAGATCATGCTAAAAGCAGGGATACCTGTTGCAGCAACACTTGTTTTATTATTGATCATAGTGGGCATATTCTGGAAAAAAAGGCGTGACAAAAATGCTATTGACAAAGGTATTAATTAAAGCTTTAGTTTTTTTTAAGATGTTTTTTTGAATGTATAAAGTCGTTTTGATTTTAATTTGTCTATGACATGAACAGAGCTAAGGGGTTTAGATCTTCAAACTGGAACTTTCACTCTACGACAGATAAAAGCAGCCACTAATAACTTTGATGCAACCATGAAGATTGGTGAAGGTGGATTTGGCTCTGTTTACAAGGTAATTTCACCTCAACTTCATTAGCTCTATATGGAAACTTTTTTAATAGAAAATTTTGGAAGAGATATTAAAGGTAAAGGTGGTGCCTTGTCTTGGTGCAGGGTGTATTGTCAGAGGGAAAATTGATTGCAGTTAAACAGCTGTCCGCAAAATCAAGGCAGGGAAATCGCGAGTTTGTAAATGAAATAGGAATGATCTCAGCTCTACAACATCCAAATCTTGTGAAGCTATATGGATGTTGTGTTGAAGGGAACCAATTGATATTGGTGTATGAGTATTTGGAGAACAATTGTCTATCTCGTGCGCTTTTTGGTATGATTTTTTAATCTTTCCGAGTTTGCAACTGCCAAAGTATGTATGTATGTATGTATCTGGTGGAATTACTGCTCAAAATCTTTTCTTTTTTCAGGAAAGGAAGTGAGTGCTAGACTGAAACTAGATTGGTCAATAAGGAAGAAGATTTTTTTGGGCATAGCTAAAGGACTCACATTTCTCCATGAAGAATCTAGGATAAAGATTGTACATAGAGATATAAAGGCAAGCAACGTGTTACTCGATAGCGATCTCAACGCCAAAATCTCTGACTTTGGTCTGGCAAAGCTGAATGATGATGGAAACACACACATCAGCACCCGTATTGCAGGAACTGTGTAAGGCTCTATTAGCTCAAGCAGAGACTTCTTATTAAGGATACATTTTTTTTTGTTGATATTTTCATTTTGCATTGTAGAGGTTATATGGCTCCCGAATACGCTATGCGTGGTTACTTGACTGAAAAAGCGGATGTTTATAGCTTCGGCGTCGTTGCACTCGAAATCGTAAGTGGAAAGAGTAACACAAACTTTAGGCCAAGCGAGGAATTTGTTTACCTTCTGGATTGGGTAAACAGTCTCATCTCTCAATTCATCCACTTAATAAGTGTAAACTCAATGATATAAATAAACCAAAGTATGTAACTCTGTTGCATCAAATACATGTAGGCTTACGTTTTGCAAGAGAGAGGATGCTTACTAGAGCTGGTTGATCCAACGTTAGGCTCAGATTACTCAGAAGAAGAAGCCATGCTGATGCTGAACGTGGCACTAATGTGCACCAACGCGTCACCGACGCTAAGGCCTACAATGTCTCAAGTGGTGAGTCTCTTAGAAGGAAAGACAGCGATGCAAGAGCTTCTGTCGGATCCGAGCTTCTCAACGGTTAACCCGAAGCTTAAAGCCTTGAGGAACCATTTTTGGCAGAACGAGCTGAGCAGAACGCTTAGCTTCTCCACAAGCGGGCCTTGTACTGCCTCTGTCCATTCACAAGTTGATGCTGAGGAGAAGACTGGACTTTTGGATTAAGTTCTTATATTTTAATTAAGGGAACTCTAAGTGAGATTCCTAGGAGTGGTGAAGTTGTTCACCAATAAAACAAGAGTTTTTTTTTTTTTTTGGGTAAGTGTATATATAGTTGAAGTTTTTTTAGCTCAAAATGGTGACATGAAATTAGAAAAATCAGATGAAAGACTAATATACAAAAATTGTAGACAAAAGTAATGCTTGGCACTACATCCGCTATTCATCTTGTATTATTCGCCATTTGCTTTATAAAAATAAGTATTCGTTATGGTCAATGCAAATAACTGGTATATCAGCATGATAAATACAGTAAATTGTAAATATATACATTTCGAGTATCAATAGTTTTTTTGTGTGTGTGTATCAATTGTAAATATATAATTCGTCCCCCCTTCTCTATGTTTTGGGAACTCTTGAGCTCTAGTTCGATTTGTTTATTTTTCCAACTGGAATGTGTATGTATATGTATGTATTGCCTGTGCACGTGTGACGTATTTGTGTGTGTGTGACTGTGTGTGTGTGTAATTTACAGGTACAAAGATTAAGGAGCACAGATATACAAAGCTTAAGAGGGGAGAAAAGCTGAGGGGGGACGGTGCAATTAATTGACAAGGAATCAGATTCCCACACCACTAATGTTCTTACTTTTGTTTCCTGTCCCTATCATATATTCCACGTTTTATTTCTACTACCATCAATTAATTAAATAAATAAACAAATAAATAATCAACGAGAACACATATATTTAACCCTAAAAAGACCGAGCCGATTCTGAATTTTATAATGTTGCAAGCCAAAATAATAAAAATTTAGACCGTTTTAGAATACTAAATTTTGAACTTATGATTTTATCAAAAAAACTTTTATAAATTTACTACTAAAGTAAATAGATTTTTTAAAATTTAAGGGTCAATTTTTTTGTAATGAAAACGAGGATTGCAAGCATAGGTTTGCTATGCTTGGACCAGTGGCAGAGGCAATGAAGGAGCAGGGGATCATCTGACTCCATCACTTTTAAATTTTTATTTCATATAACCAAAAAGGTTATAAAATTGGTTAATATTCAATGGTTTGACCTCATTGTCAATTGGTTAATTTGGTTTTTACTCCATATATTGTCAATCACTCAATTGTTCGAAACTTCGTGTTCTTTTTTTAACATCATAAAATATTAAAAGCTTGATGAAATTAAAGTGAAATACCGTTCACAATTACATTTTTTTCCAAATTATATGCTACCATAAAGACAAACGAGTGATTCTTATTATTTTTTTTATTTTTTCATACTCCATCTGTTTAAAAAAAACAGGAGTATTTTTTAGCTAATTTTGGGCTTGATTGGAATGAGCTTTAGAGGCTGCACACAGCTATATTTATTTCTACAGCTAATTTTTTTTCTAATCATGATTTCTACAGATTTTTAAAAGCTAATTTTTATTCCAATCATGATTTCTACAGATTTTTAAACTTACAACCCTTTATATCCTTATTTGGCTGTAGAGAGCTATATTTCCACAGCCCATATTTCCTGTCTTTCACTTTTTAAAAAGCCACAGCCAAAATCCTACAGCCAAAATCCTACAGCTAAAAAACCTACAGCCAAAAAACCATAACATAAAACCGAAAGCTACAGCGGTTACCAATCAGGCCCTTTGATTATGGGTAAACTAAACATTTATGATAAAAAAATATATTGAAGTTTCAAAGTGACATTTAATTGGAAAATTAAAATTTCTCCTAAAACGAAATTAAAAAAAAAAGTATTTTTATGTTTTTTTTTTTTTTTGTTTGGAACATTTTGTTCTCTGGTTTTCCTAAGTACGTATCAGTGTTATCTCACAATTACGTTTACGTGAAACACAATTTCCGAGGAAAAGCCGGAAAATAACTTAATCTCAAATGAGCATTACCCATTATAAAGGGCAAAAGCAGACGAAGAACGATAAGAGTATACATGATGGTTTTGGTATATGAAAAGGTATTCGTGATGGATTCATGCATGAACGTCCTTTTACTATTTTCCCTTTTTCTGTTTATTGAGAAAACAAATTTAAGATTATTCGCGGTGGCGAGTTTTGCCCCACTCGAAGCAGTACGTAGTGTTATAATAATGTTGCAAGTAGGCTATCTTTGGCGGTCCCTTTCTGAAAAAAAGGTTTCGCAATTTATAAACAAAACGAGTGATGACATGAAAACCCAAAAAACGAAACGAGTGATCAATGAAGAGATAAGAGAGAGATTAAAAGGAGAAAAAGGAAAAGAGTAGAGAAAATGTAGAGACAAACTGCAAAATGTAAAGCTCTTTTAACAAGTAGTACGTTTTGTTACATAATTTTTTGGCCCAATATTATATAAAAGTTGTAGTCTTAAACGAGCGACTCTTTTTCACTTTGAAAGCCAAATTTCATTATCTACTAGAAGACCGGTGATGTTGTATTTTCTTCAACTACTTTAGTTTTAATAAAATAGATTATATATAGGAAAAATCGCTAATTTTTTTAATAAATCATGTTAAAAATGTTATAGGACGTTAAATACACCACAGCAAAATAGCTTGCCTTGTGCTCACCGGTCAACGGTCAACGGTCACCAATCACCTATTTCTCGGTCACCGGTCACCTACATAAAATACCAAATTTGTAAATACAAACATCTGTTAAGATACTGATGCAATTATCTAAAAATATTATGTAAAAACAATTACTCAACATTGTATAATAGACAAGAGATCCCACCAAAAGTGTAATAGAGAATGATGATGATGTGCTTTAGATATGGCATATGGGGCTTGGCATCCAAATTATAAAGATGTCATATATATTTCTGATTAATTATACCCATACACTTAAAATCCATTTAAAATCTAATAAAAGTGAAGTTATAACTTCCAACTAAATTCTTTCTGAAAATAAACTAACAAATTTTAGTTCCAAATATACCCATATCACGGAAATTTCCAAAATGCCACAAACAATTTATGAAGGGTAAATAAATCATGTAAGACTCAAGAACTCTTTCTCACCCTATATTTGGTGGTTTTATTGGAATTTTTGAATTCTGATATAAAAGAAGACCACAGAGTAATAACAATTTCCATATTCTTAATGACAATTTCCAGTATATTGAATTTAATGGCTTAAATCTTACAAAAGTGAAAAAAATATACAAAATTGTTTCTGGCATACAAAATTAGTTACGTCGATAATCTCTGTTTTGTCTAATAGATCTAGCTAACTTTGGAATTCTTCTTGAGCCTTGACAGATGATACGATGATATTCATTTTGGCATTTACATTTACTATCCTTTATAGGAACATCTTATTTTTCCGGAAAAAAATATCATTTAGTCACAATAGTAAGAAAACTCAAACAAAAAAACCGTACTTTAACTATAAAAAAATGATTTTTTTAATATAAAGAAGAAATCATGAGATAAAGAACTGACACTCAGTTAAAGAAAGAACAGATATATATTATTTGTCTCTCAAGCTACCTCGTGTAACTATTTGATGAGAGCAAAACCATGTTTTTAATAGATGTATATATAAATAGACTTTTATATATAACCTTTCCGGTTTATATATAATTATAAATATTAAACAAACACAACAAAAATTAACTTTACTTTTCAATTAGGTAATAGACTCCATAATTTTGTTTTAAATTTGAAACTTCATATACAGTAGTACTACATCCGTTTCATTTTAAATATTTTTTACAAAAACTTTCTCACAAATTAACAATCTATTAAAAAGTTTGCGGTGCATTTTATTAATAAAATATCGTTTTCCAAGTAATACTCTATAATTTGACCTCACTAATTAAAAAATTATACGAATTAAAAACATGAATAGTTTTATAATCTTTTCATACTATTGTTTCAAAACATTTCTTCCCCTATAAATATATTTATTCCATAGACGTCTGGGAGAGGAACCTTATAGGCGAAGAAATGTCCCCACTCAAACCCTAAAAAAAAGGAATCACAACTAAAAATTATACACAGATGAATTATAGACGCGTATACACATTAGGAGATGAGAGTGGGAATCATACAAATATATAGAAATCATAAAAAGAACCAAAACTCTTTTTCTTTTTCTCGTTAAAAAAGCATTTTCTTTCCTTTAATTTGTCTTTGTTCTCCTTCTCTCTTCTCACTTTCCTTTTTGATTTTGTGCTCTCTTCGCGTTTCTCTTTGGTCGTCTTGCTTCCTCTCTTTCGTTTTGCCCTTTCTTTTTTTCTTTTTTTGATTCCCCCACCAAGTTTTTCCTTGGAGTTCTTTCCCCTAAAGATCCATCAAACTTTATTAAAGAAGGAAGAAGAGAGATAATAAAGGGTATAGAAGAACAATGGTTTTCTCATCCAATTGGTCACAGGTTTCACTTCTTTGATCTTCCCATTAGCAAATGTTCTCTCTGTCTCTCTCTCTCTTTCTCTCTTTTTGCAATTTCTCTCTTAAATTCTTCATTGATGTTTTGATTCGTTTAGTACTATAATTTTGATTCATTTCCAAAAGATATTCATATTCTCATCTTTTTATTATAACCCGCTTTCTTTAAATTTCCAACATCTATATATATGGTATTTCTTGCTTTATAAATAAAAATTACACCAGTATTGAATTTGGAGTTTCTTGGTTCTTTATTTTATTTTGATTACTTTGAGTTTCTTTTTTTTCAGCCTGCGAACTCGAATCATCAGATTCATCATCAACATCAACTTCATGAAAATGGAAGTATAGTTAGTGGCCACGGACTACTCTCTCACCAACTTCCACCTAACCCACAAAACCCTAACCCCAACCACCACCATGCTGCTGCCTCCGGTGGTCTTCCGGCGAGGCTGGGTGGATCCATGGCGGAGAGAGCGAGGCAGGCCAAAGCTCCTCCGCCTGATGGAGCCCTAAAGTGTCCTCGATGTGACTCCATCAACACTAAGTTCTGTTACTATAACAACTATAACCTCACTCAGCCTCGCCACTTCTGCAAGGGTTGCCGCCGCTACTGGACACGTGGCGGCGCCCTGAGGAACGTCCCCGTCGGTGGAGGCTGCCGGATGAATAACAAAAAGGGCAAAAGTGGTAATTCAAAATCTTCTTCTTCGTCCAAACAGTCTTCTCCCACGGTCAACACTCCAAGTTCTAGCTCAGGACAGCTAAGGACAAATCACCAGTTCCCCTTTTTACCAACTCTTGACAATCTCACTCAACTCGGAGGTATTGGTTTGAACTTAGCTGCCACTATTGGCAACAACCAAGCTCACCAGATCGGTTCAAGTTTGATGAACGATCTAGGGTTTCTTCATGTCGGAAATGGACGAAACACTTCAGCTCCGATGACCGGAAACATTCATGACAACAACAACAACAATGAAAACAACCTAATGGCCTCCGCTGGATCGCTGAGTCAATTCGCTCTCTTCGATCCGACGACGGGGCTATACGCTTTCCAGAACGAGGGCAATATGGGAAACAACGTCGGAATATCTTTTTCCTCTACTTCCATGGTTGATTCTCGGGCTTACCAGACCGCTCCGGTGAAGATGGAAGAACAACGCAATCTGGTTAACTTATCTAGACCGGTCTCCGGTTTAACGTCTCCGGGAAATCAAACAAATCAGTACTTTTGGAACAATTCGGATTTCTCGGGGCTTTCTTCTAACGATCATCACCAACTCTTGTGAGATTTTGTGTTTTGTGGGGTCGTTAATGTATGTTTCGACGTGGAGATTGATTTAAATGACTACGAACGGTCAGGATCAAATGCATGCAGAGTACGTACGTGTGCGGACTTTGATCGTGGAGAAGTACTGAGACAATCGAAAAGGTATATTTTGATTAGAGTTTGTGGTTCTAAAACTTAAGATCGATACTTAGTTATATATATATATATATAGATATTCAGGTGTGTCATATATATAATCTGTTCTGTATTGTGTGGTTTCATGGTTATCTGATTCTGAAGTTGCTATGTCTCAATGGATTTGTGTCGTGTGTGTAACAGTCCAACTTATAAACTCTTATTTTAACTAAATCTCATTGAATGTATAATATTTTTCAGCTAGTTCTAGTTATACTTAATTTCCGTTGAACTTCAATTTATGCCTATATACGTGCGTTTGGCTGACCAAAACCGAGTAGTGAACATTACTAACTATTTATAATTTCTTGATTGTTAAGAAAATTTTATAATATACAAAAGCCTTATCAAAAAAAGAAAAAAAACAAAATATAAGGATAATTCATAAAGTAAAAAAAGGGCGTTTGCTGACTAAGGAACAGGAACTTGATCATACAAATCCGTGTTTCTCTTGATGCTATGTTTTAAAATTCCCAAAATACTATTTTCTCATATTTTTAGGAGCTTCTTTTTCTTTTACAGTCTTCTTGTGCGAATCTGTGTGTCAGCCTGTTTTATGTGGGTGCATGATCCTCTATAAAAATAACTAAATCTATTCAAACCTGTATAAGTATAATATAAATGAAGATTAAATTTCTTGCATGGATTAAAGCGTACTTACGTGTAGTTCTCTTATATTCATTTTTTTTTTGTTGAATGTTAATTAAAAGGTTTTTTTTTTTTGGTAAACATGTTAATTGAAATTTTATAGGACACAATCAATCTAAAACCATAAGTTTGTTTTCTTAACTATAGATTTCGATCAGTTAGTGAATAGTACTAGTATAGTCTAATGTGAAGATTTTGGCGTCTGGTTTAGTGTTGATGTTGTTGCAATGAAAATAATAATTTTCCAATCATAATACGATAGGGAAAAGAAAATAAGTGGAGAATATAATGGAGAAAACGTTAAACAAAGATCGACACGGAAAACAATGCGTGCAAAGATTTGTATGTCCTGACCGGGACCCTCAACTTTTATGATAGTCCCACTTTTTAACGGCAGGGTTAAAATCATTTGAAATGCTTTTTTGACTGTACTTTAAATTATTCAGCTAAAAAAAAATCGTTTTAACAATAAAATGCATCCGTTTGTTGAGATTAGAAATGGATTTAGAGAGTAAAAATATTTGGAAAAAGTAAAGAGCGGAGATAATTCTTCAACTTCTGTTTTTCGAAGCAAACCAGAACATCAATCCCCATGTGAGGCGCTTGTCTCCACTTCTTTTGATTGAACTTATGCGGTTCTTCATTTTTTTTTATCGAGAAGTTTGATGAGTCAATGCGCTGTTGATGGTTGATCACCATACTTTTGTTGGTTTATTTCTCTCGCCATGTTGCATGAATGGTTGTTTGAAACAAATATCTGGTAACAAACAACGTCATTCGATCATGTTGAGAATTAGAGATGAGCTAAGTAAGGGAACTCCAACCTGTCGTGAACTGGTTATGGATGACACCTCGAACAAGGTTAGACCAAATTCTTTTTTCTTTTACTTATGAGTCATAAGTTATGACCGTTTTCCTAAATTAAATTGTGTAAAAAAGGTATATNAAGTATAATATAAATGAAGATTAAATTTCTTGCATGGATTAAAGCGTACTTACGTGTAGTTCTCTTATATTCATTTTTTTTTTGTTGAATGTTAATTAAAAGGTTTTTTTTTTTTGGTAAACATGTTAATTAAAATTTTATAGGACACAATCAATCTAAAACCATAAGTTAGTGAATAGTACTAGTATAGATCTAATGTGAAGATTTTTGCGTCTGATTTAGTGTTGATGTTGTTGCAATGAAAATAATAATTTTCCAATCATAATAATACGATAGGGAAAAGAAATTAAGTGGAGAATATAATGGAGAAAACGTTAAACAAAGATCGACACGGAAAACAATGCGTACAAAGATTTGTATGTCCTGACCGGGACCCTCAACTTTTATGATAGTCCCACTTTTTAACGGCAGGGTTAAAATCATTTGAAATGCTTTTTTGACTGTACTTTAAAAAAAATAAAAATTATTCAGCTAAAAAAAAATCGTTTTAACAATAAAATGCATCCGTTTGTTGAGATTAGAAATGGATTTAGAGAGTAAAAATATTTGGAAAAAGTAAAGAGCGGAGATAATTCTTCAACTTCTGTTTTTCTAAGCAAACCAGAACATCAATCCCCATGTGAGGCGCTTGTCTCCACTTCTTTTGATTGAACTTATGCGGTTCCTCATTTTTTTATCGAGAAGTTTGATGAGTCAATGCGCTGTTGATGGTTGATCACCATGCTTTTGTTGGTTTATTTCTCTCGCCATGTTGCATGAATGGTTGCTTAAAACAAATATCTGGTAACAAACAACGTCATTCAATCATGTTGAGAATTAGATATGAGCTAAGTAAGGGAACTCCAACCTGTCGTGAACTGGTTATGGATGACACCTCGAACAAGGTTAGACCAAATTCTTTTTTCTTTTACTTATGAGTCATAAGTAGTTATGACTGTTTTCCTAAATTAAATTGTGTAAAAAAGGTATATGCTACTATATGATATAAGATTTTTTTTTATCATGTGTAATTGGTGTATATATCTTAACCATTTATTAGCATAAGTGTTGAGCAAATAAAATCATGTATTGACATGCATAGATAACATACTAAAAACCATAAGGTTTCAAATACTATATATATATAAAACACATATGATAACATTTCTTAAACCCTTATGCTATTTCTCCTAGATTACCCAACTCCTTTTCTGTCAGAATCATTTCCAGTGTTCCCTTCAATAATCTTCTAGATAATTTATTATCTTCATGATTTACATAATTTTGATATGATTGATCTTCCAAAACTTTCACGTCAATTATGGCTTACATAAATCCGCTATTCAAAATTATTTTTATATGTGACGTTTAGACGGGCTCATTTGGTAAACTGAAAATCCAATCTAGTTGGACAATATTATTATTTATATACAACATCCTATAATCATTTGGACAAAATACACACACAAAAAAAAAGTCTAAGCAGCCAAAAAGATAGCCTACCTCCCATAGAATAGTATATAACAATTTGCCACAAACAGAGGTGGCCTAACAACTACTCATCCTACTTAGTTGGTTGACGTACTATACCAGCGCAAGTGGCTTCGGTCTTATTAAAATAATCCAATTCTAGAAACTTTAACGACATTCAAACTGGTCTTATTTTGATTTTTAAACTCTGACCAAAACTGATTTATACTATAAAGGTAATTATTTAAAATAAATAATTTTTGCATTGAAAAAAAAATCAAATAGTATGAAAAAACTTTAATCCATCATATAAAACAAGACCGATGGAACACTGTAAATCGAATATTAATATTAAATAATTTATTATTTAAAAAGTTATAATATTTAAAAGAAAATGAATTATTTTTTGGGCAATTCTACAAAATAGCACAAAAAAACTAAAAGTTCCCAAATTTAGCACCCAATGGTGAAAATCACAAATATAGCACCAATTTTGACAATATTAGCACAAATTTAATATAAAAATGACTTATAATCATTTCCTAATGGAAAAAAACTAAACCCTAAATTGGAAATAGTGAACCCAAACATAATGTTTAATTCTATTTTAAATTTATTTTTGGTAAATAAGTATGTTAAAATAATTAATTGTGCTATTTTTGGTATTTTAAATTTAGGGTGCTAGTTTTGGAACAAAAAATAATTTTTGTGCTATTTGAGGGTATTTCTCTTATTTTTTTTATATAATACCAACAAAATAATAACATTTAATACTTTTTTTTCAAATACTAAATGTGTACTACTAAAATAACAAAAAAAAAATGAAACTATATAATAAGAAAAATATATATTTGATTAAATCCTTACTTATTAGTTGAAAAATACTATATATTAAATTTAATGTAGAAATAGATGTACTTATATAAGTATATATGAAAAAGACATTTGACGATTTTCAATCAGTAGACCGGGCAAACTTTGGCGGGTAAAGTAGAACCACATAGGAGAAGGAAAAGTCTCACTTTCTTGTTCAAGGTCTTCCTCGTTTTCCTTCTTCTTTCTTCTTCCAGTTGCATATCATTTGAGCCCTCTTCAGTTTTGTTGTTGTTCCTTAATACTCAACCAATATCACCTCGACTTATTGGTTGCTGAATCGCTTACTTCTTCTTCTTCTTGATCAGGTTCTACCGGTTAAACTTTTTAACGGATTTTCTCCCTCTATCCTTTTCCACAACTCTCAATTCCGCTTTTAATTTTGAACGATTTGCTTCATTAAAATGGATCAAGAAATAAAAATCGTTTCTTTGATTTGTTTGTTTTTGTTATTTTGGATTTGACGATTTCGGACAAGCTAGCTACTAAGTCTGGTCTGACTAATTTTGTGTGTGTGTTTTAAATACGTCGCTGTTGTTATACTCCGTCTTCACACGTAATCTAATCTTATTTTCTGCCGATCCAAGGATTCGAAATGGGGAAGCAGTTAAAAAACGAGAATTCGAGTCCAACACATGGCAAATATAATCACAAATCAGGATGGTTAACCGGAATGCTTCATCTGCTTGATTTTCACCATTGGAGATCTAAGAAGCGCCCAATCTGTAAGCCCATCTCGTAATCTTATATCCTTTTTTTTGTTTTATCTTAAATAAAAGTTGTTGAATTATGATGGGCTACTCTGTGTTCATAGGTTGGAAGACTCCAAGAACCCATTCCTTGGTGCATGAAACTGATGAACAAGAACCGTTTCTTGATTCTAAGAATGGAGATTCAAAGATGCCTAGTGTTGTTGCGGAGAAGCCAACGAGACAACTGAAGAAGATGATGACATCAAAGCAAGTAACAGAGTACGTTGATTTTCTTGAAATCTTGAGAAAAGAAGATGTTTTTGTCCAGATACTGAAAGATCCGAATTCGGAGTTCGGGAAGCAAGTCCAGATCAAGTCTAATCCAAGAGTTTTGCCCAAGTCAGGCTCGTTTCCTCTCTCAGGCTCTTCACGTCCCGCTAAGATTGAACACAAGCAGAGGGAGAATTGGTATTCCCCAAAACAGAACGGTGCCGTTTTGACTTTGAATGTTCCAAGGGACACTCCTCAGGAACACAAACCTATCTTACCTTCTTCTCATGCCTCAGCTGATGATCATGGATTTAATCACGCGGTGATAAGTGGATTTCGAGAAATCAAGAAGTTGCTCAAGAACGCACTTAAAGACCGAAAGCACACCAAGAAGAACAAGTACGATTCGGCTGTCCCAAAAGATGATTCTGTAGGGAGATATTCTCATCTCTTGGAGCAGAGTTTTAGAACAAAAGGTGGTGAATTGCGTTCTAAGAGCTTAAAACTTTCATATGAAGAGAAAAAGAGCGATTCGAGAGATGATAATAAACCACAATTCTTCAAACGGATTTCGTCATTGTCCAGCCTTGAAGTTCTTGGTTCATTTCTGACCGACCTGCCACGAGACAGTTCTACTTCCAATATTCTAGAAGCTAGGAAGTCTTTAGATCAAGATACTAACGTTGGGCTCAAGAAATCTTTCTTACTATCTGAATCTCCGCCAAGAACAGAGAAGGAAGAAAAAGATGAGAGAAGCCAAGAAAATCACTTATACAGCTCAAACGAAAGAATTCTGCAACAAGATCCAGATTCTGTTCTTAGTACCGGTTCCTCGGACAATACTACACAAAAGACAGAGACTTTATCCTCACAAGGTAAGCTCTTGAATGAAGCAATTCATCCTCTTAATTTGAAGACAGAAAAATATGCAAATCTCAGATCTATGGATGATTGTTCTACAGGTTTAGGTCTAAGTTCCTTTGAGATTTACAACCGTAAAGAAGAAGAAGAAGAAGAAGAAGAAGATGGAGATGCTTGCTTCTGTTTTGTAAAGAAGGTTCTACAACTTTCAGGTTTCCTCGAAAACGAACACAACGGAGAAAAATGGCACTCGGAGGAACAACCACTGAACCCATCACTGCTCTACGAACTCGAGATACAAGAAGAAGCAGTGAACAGAGAGCTTCTCTTTGATCTGGTTAACGAAGCAATCGCTGAGACTCGCAATCAATCACACATCTATTTCCCTAAAACATTATCTTTTGCATTTCCAAATGGGAAACGTTTGCTTGAAGAGGTATGGGGAAGAGTTGAGTGGAGCCTCTCTGGGTTAGGAACTGAGAATAGAGATCGTTCATTGGACGATATTGTGGGAAGAGATCTTACAAAGGGCGATGGATGGATGAATCTACGAGCTGAATCTGAATGGCTGACTCTTGAGCTTGAAGATCTCATTTTTGATGACGTTTTAGATGAATTGCTTTGTGTTTGTTAGTCTTTTGCACTGAATGTTTCAGTCAGTTTTTTTTTGATATACATGTATATGTGTTTGATTGGCAAAGATGATTCCGCGATTTTGCATGTTTTTTTTACCAATCACAAATTTTTGCTGACTTATGATTTATTTACATTAAGCAAATATCATTGCCAAAAATAAAAATAAGAATGAGAGTTTTTTTTGTAACACTGCTGAATGGTTTACTTTTCTTCAAATGAAAAATTCTCTTTATCTAATAACAGTAAATAATGTAACGGGCCTTTTGAAAAGAAAACAAAATGAAACTCTTTTGGGCCTAGCCCATCACGTTAAACCCTCGGCCTCCGTCTTCTCTTTCTTCACCGACAACCACCACGGCGGCAAATCCCCGATCGATCTTACTGTAACCCTCTTTTACCTCTCCGGAGCTCTATCGGAGATAAGTTGATGTGGCTGAGCCGGGCGGTTCCTGTTCGATATTTGGGATCCTACCGAAGAACTCAAAAACCGCCATGGATGAGATATCCTGTTGTCTTCTACTCAGATTCTACGGAGAAGAAAGAAAAAGTTGCGCCTATGCAGGTTCGATTCATCGTCTATCCACAAACAAAAAAAATTTGCTTTTTTTCTTTTTCCAAATGAATTTCTGGTTTCTATGTTGTGCAGGAGACTAGAATGAGGGATAGGTTTACGCTGTACGCAAGAGGCGGTGAAGGTGGCAGTGGTTGTTCCAGCGTCCGCCGGAGCCGTACTGATCGCTACGGAAAACCTGATGGTACTATTCCGAATTGATGATACAGAACTGGTTATAGATATATTGAATCATTCCCGTATCCAACAACGAATTGATGATACAGAACTGATCATAGGTTTTGTATGCTTAGAATTAGTGTAGTGTTGTAGTGGATGTATCTGAAATGGAAACAAGATTGGTTTTCGAAAGAATGTTAATGTAATTGAAATGAATTCAGGTGGAAATGGTGGGAGGGGAGGTGATGTGATCTTAGAATGCACACACGCAGTTTGGGATTTCAGCGGATTACAACCTCATGTTGTAAGTTTATGACTTTTTTTGTTTTTGTGGGTCTTTGGAGGAAGATGCAATTCGTCTAAACTGATTACATATCTAACTTTTATGAGTTTTGCAGAAAGGTGGGAAAGCTGGACAAGGAACTTCCAAGAACAGGATTGGAAACAGAGGAGAAGACAAGGTTTTGTATCCTCATTAGCGCTCCTCTGCTTCTTTCTTTTTTTGTCTTGGGGAATTAAAAACATCATTCCGCATATTTGTGTCACACCACAGGTCCTGCAAGTGCCCATTGGGACAGTGATTCATCTTCAAGAGGGTGAGATTCCATCTCAGGTTCAAGTTGACTCTCCCAAAGATTTGGATCCATGGGACCTTCCTGGTACACTGGTTGAGGATCCTGCTTCCAAGGATGTTCATCAAGAAATTACGCCAGACTCTGTTCAAGTTGAAGCTGAGAAAGAAAGTGTAGCAAGACATGTAGGCACGCCAGAGGAAGTTGATTTTGAAGACATTGATCAAGTCAGGTATAATGTTGCGGAATTAACAGAACAAGGTCAGAGTTTAATCATTGCTCGTGGTGGTGAAGGCGGTTTGGGTAGTGTTTCCGCAACACGTTATTTAAGACACACCAAGTTCGCTAAAACCGCGATCCGTCAAAGCAAGTTGAGGAGCATGGAGGACGATGCTGATTCTGATGATGATGATGAACACTCGAGTATTAAATCTGGTTCGCTCGGTTCTGAGGCTGTCCTGATATTAGAACTCAAGAGCATTGCTGATGTTGGACTTGTCGGGATGCCAAATGCCGGGAAAAGCACTCTTCTTGGTGCGTTATCCCGTGCTAAACCCCGCGTAGGCCATTACGCGTTCACGACGCTTCGTCCCAATTTGGGAAACGTAAACTACGATGACTTCTCCATGACGGTAGCGGATATTCCGGGGCTTATAAAAGGAGCTCATCAGAACCGAGGGCTAGGCCATAACTTCCTCCGCCACATCGAACGTACCAAAGTCTTGGCGTACGTTGTGGATTTAGCATCGGGGCTAGACGGTTGCAGGGGAGTGACACCGTGGCAACAACTGAGAGATCTGGTGATGGAGCTTGAGTTCCATGAAGAAGGGTTATCGGATAGGTCGTCTTTGATCGTGGCGAATAAGATCGATGAGAATGGCGCGGATGAGAGATTAAAAGAACTTGAGAGGAGAGTGAAAGGAGTGAGGATATTTCCGGTTTGCGCGGTTCTTGAAGAAGGTGTGGCTGAGCTTAAAGATGGTCTGAAAATGCTTGTAAACGGTGATGGTGAGGGATCGGAGAGATTAAAATTGGAGAATATCTGTGTTGACTAGTTTAGTTTTAATTATCCAATCAAATTTTCAGATTTTTGGTTTTCTTGAAAAATAGGAGAATATTTCTTTACTTTTTTACCTTACAAATTTTTTTTGTTAATTGAATTTTGTGAAACTAAAATTCTACCGCCCAAAGAAAAAACAACTTGAATAAAAAAAAGGTGGATTACTATAGTAATTTTTATTTCTATTATTATTATTAGTTTGACATACATTTATTTTTATTACTAGACTAACTTAATTTTTTTCATATTACCCAGCGTGTCCTTATGGCATTTGTTGAGAAAAAAATAATTACAAAACTGCCATTACTATTCATTTGCCACGTAGGCAGAAGTTGATTGACGGTAGACTTGTTTGATGTTGGTCAACTCAAATTTTGGTCCGTAGATATGTTTGATGGATGGTAGATTTGTTTGAAAATTGGTAGATTTATAAAATTTTGGTAGACTTATTTTTACGACGCGGTAGATATATTTATTTTTGGTAGATATATTGTCAATGATGGTAGATTTGTTTATGAGTTGGTAGACTTTACGACCAACCCATTGACTTTTGACTTTTTTGGTAGATTTATCAACAATGGTGGTAGATTAATATTACAAAACGGTAGACTTATTTATTGTGGTGGTAGATTTAATCAAAGTGGATTATTTTTTCGTTACGGTAGATTTGTTGCTTTGACGGTAGATTTGTATTGCCAACGGTAGATTTTTATTGCGTTGGTAGATTTATATATAATAGCGGTAGATTTAAAACTGTGTAAAATCTTGGTTACTTTGTTTTGTAATGGTGGTAGATTTAATATTAGTGACGGTAGATTTAAAAAAATTGGTAGATTTGTTTGTTATGGTGGTAGATATAAAAACGTCTAACATCTCATTAACTATGGTGGTAGATTTAATATTAATGACGGTAGATTTAAAATTATTTGGTAGGTTTATTTATAATGGCGGTAGATTTAGTAATCGTTTTGGTATTTACTCAAATAACCTTCAGTTGGTAGATTTATTTGTAATGTTATGGTAGACTTTTTTTTACGGTAGATTTATAGACATTGTTTGGTGGTAGACATTTGACTTTTTCCAGAATGAAAAATGACGTTTTTGTCCTACACTAAATCTCAGATTTACGAAAGAACCAGACACCCAAATATGCTAAGTATGAGAATTTTTTAGTGTTTGATGGTAGATTTATTGTAATGATGGTAGATTTATTTTGTTAAATAATTTTTTATGGGGTTAACGTTTCATTTCATCTAGCGCATGGGGAGCCGCCTTTAGCCGTGTCGTTGCCTTGGCCGAAGACGTTGGCTCCGGGAAGCAGATCTGGTGGAAGACGGCGGTGGAGCGGTCGGGAACCACGCCGGAGATGCACTCACAAATCACTGAAATCCGTTGGCGAAGGAGAGAGATTATGTGTTTGGTTTTGCTACACTTATTGTGTTTTTGGTTAAGGTTCCATGAAGAGTTGTTTACGTTTCTTTCAAACTATTGGTATTGCTAATGTTATGTATGAAAGTAGTATATTCAAGTATTGTGATAATAAACACTATATAGAATTTGTAAGTTATAATTATATGTGCTTCATGTGTTTTTGTTTTAAATCTCACTAATTTTGGTTATACATACTAAGCAAATATTAAACAAAATAAAGTTACCGATTTCTTCAAACACATTTGAAAATCATTGTGGACTGTCTTATAATAATCAATTCAAAAACAAATATACCATCATTTAGAATTCAATTATCATTTGTACAACTTCAAAAACAAATCAACCAAATCAAAATCTCCCATTAATTATACTCGTAGAGGAATACGTTGAATCAAAGACGGAAATGTCGCCGGAGACTCGGCCGCCGTCGTGAAACCCAGGAACCTGTCGGAGATAGCATCAATTTAACACTATCAATTGAAAATAGACCAAATGCAACAAGTCTGCCATAACGTTTTAAACAAGTCTACGATAAAATTTTAAACAAGTCTACCAGAATGTTTTAACAAGTTTACCAGAACGTTAAACAAGTCTACCAGAACGTTTTAAATAAGTCTACCACTACGTATTAAAAAAGTCTACCACTATTAGCGGAATTTCGTTCCGGAATCAATGACCGTGATGAGGAACACCGGAGCCGGAGTCGGAGTATATCTCGCCGGAGAAGATGAGAGGTTACGAACGTTTTAAACAAGTCTACCAGAACGTTTTAAAATAGTCTACCATAACGTTTTAAATAAGTCTACCAGAACATATTAAACAAGTCTATCGTAACGTTTTAAACAAGTCTACCGTAACGGATTAAACAAGTCTACCATAATGGATTAAACAAGTCTACCAAAACGATTTAAACAAGTCTTCCAAAACGATTTAAACAAGTCTACCACTATTAGCGAAATTTCGTCGAACAAGTGGTGTGCATATCTCATGAAGCCGTATATCAACAAAAAAACGAGGGTTTTCTCTTCTTTCACTTGGAACTCGCGTCGCCCCTCCGTACGTCGCCTAAAGAACGACCAAACGACGCCGGATCTCGTCGCCCTCGGAAGGAACTCGCCGAAGAAGATGAAAAAACTCATGAGAAAAAAAAGTTTCTCACCTACTCGTCGCCAGAATCAATGGTCGTGAGGCTGGAACACCGGATTCGGAGTATATCTTGCCAGAGAAGACGAGAGGTTAAGAATATTTTAAGCAAGTCTACCAGACGTTTTAAACAAGTCTACCATAACGTTTTAAATAAGTCTACCATAACGTTTTAAACAAGTTTACCAGAACGTTTTAAACAAGTCTATCACTACGTATTAAACAAGTCTACCACTATTAGTGGAATTTCGTCGAACAAGTGGTGTGCATACCTCATGAAGCCGCATATCAACAAAAAAACGAGGGTTTTCTCTCCTTTCACCACGAACTCACGCTGCCCCTCCGCACGTCGCCTCAAGAATGACCAAACGACGCCAGTTTCGAGCCGCCGGAGTCGCCGAGAAGATGAGAGGGCTCGCCGGATTCAAGAAGATGAGAGGTTTCGAGAAGACAAGAGGGCTCGCCGGAGTCGCCGTTTCTGTTGCCGTATCTCTCGCCAGAATCGTGATTGAGAGAAGAAGAATAAGAAGAAGAGAGAGAGAGAGAAAAGAAGAAGAAGGGGAGAGAGAAGAAGAAGAAGAGAGAGAGAGATAGAGAGAGAGAGGTCGTGAGATAAGAGAGAGAAAAAAAATTGTTTAAAAAAAAATCTTTTTTATTATTTTTTTTTGTTTAAAAAAAATAAATCAAAAATAAATAAATAATGGCATTTCCGTAATATAATACAACATATGGATAAAATGGACATTGACCAAAAGATTAAGGTTAGTTGAGTTTGGTAGATTTATTGGAGGTTAGTCTAGTAATATAAGCATATAGTAAGGTTAGGTGGATGAATTAACTCTAAAAAAAAACTAAAACCCAAACACTAGAAACTCAATAAAACTGCAACAATCGCATAAACAGTATCCATCCATGTCTATCAGAATCCGAAAAAAGAAGAAAGATGTCACTACCACTTTTGAAATTATAGGCCCCAATGATAACGTAAACGAGGCGTGCACGTAGGAAGTCTATAAAGAATTTTGGATTTGTGATGGGGGAAAAAATCCAAATTGAATTCACCAATTCAGGACCTTGAAGGGGCAAGAAGAAGCCAGCGACCTCACCCTCCTATATAATGTGTTATTCTTTTTATTTTCTTTTAGAGCAAAAAAAGTTGGTGAATTCGGAAGAAGCTAGACAGAGACTTGACTCAAACAAACATTGTGTGGTTCTTACTTCTTTTTAGTTTTTAGTGGCGCTCCTCAGTCACTCATCACTTGATAAAAACTAGGGGAAAAGTCTATACCTATCCAAGCATCGGACATGCACAAAATAGAGGCTTTGTTCACAAGTCAGTCACTCATCGATCAACTTCGATGCCGATGTGATCCAAAACTGTCTTGGATAAACTTATACACTATTTAGAATTATAAGTAGCAGTGACTGCGACATGGTTGATATGAGGGGGAGAAACCACACCCAATTGCTAAAAGAAAGTATATTCTACTTGATATGTATACATATGCTGTTTTGTAATCTTTATGTATGATGTATACATATCTAATGTCTGTTAGAAATAATCTACTTGGATAAATAAAAAATTGACAAGTTAAATAATAAGTATATTCTTTATATATTGTCAAAATAAAAAAAGTATATATTAAGAGCAGATGAAAGAGGCATAGAGCATGCCTCTTTTCTTGGTCGGCTGCCGTTTACAAATAAAATCGTAAGTTCGTAACTCTTTGTTGCGTGTACGACTTTTTTCTTATTCCCTAATAATTTGATGTTTTCCATTTATTTCTCCATACTCTGTTTTTTTGCTGATAAACCAAAATAGTGGCCAAGTTGATGATGTTGTTATTTCCGTAATATCGTAGATATATAATTATTTAAGGTTTTTAATTAAAATATATAGAAATATTTGTAATCACTGCTAAATTTGATGATCTTTCTGTTGAAATGCTCTTTGTGATAACTTCTTCCAAAAGCATTTATTTTGATTTGATCCATACACGAAATGACACGTGTATGGTGGATATAACACCGAATCCCTCTTTCTCTTCTTCTATAAATAGTGGCCATTCCCATTTGTTCAAATCACACAGCACATAAAGCAACAGAAGAAGAAGAAGAAAAACAAATTTCAAATTTCAAATCAAAGAGAAGTAAGAGAAGCAATGGCAGGTTCTAACTGTGGATGTGGTTCCGCTTGCAAATGTGGTGACTCTTGCAGGTAATTAAATCCTATCTTCTATCTTCTTTACCTTTACTTGCCATATACGCATGTGGTTGCTTACTCCTTCGTTATTTTTTTTGCTTAATTTTCATCGATCATGTTAATTATTAAAATTTAAAATCTTTGTTTTTTTTTTTGTTTGGTGAAGTTG
This sequence comes from Eutrema yunnanense, assembly GCA_002933935.1. NCBI lineage: Eukaryota > Viridiplantae > Streptophyta > Magnoliopsida > Brassicales > Brassicaceae > Eutrema > Eutrema yunnanense. The sequence continues at coordinate 316,404 of PKML01008214.1, read as the reverse complement.
CGAGAAGAACTACAACAAGGAGTGCGACAGCTGCAGCTGTGGATCAAACTGCAGCTGTGGGTCAAACTGCAGCTGTTGAAGGAATTGTGGTCTAAATCACAAATATGCAGGGAAAAAATGTGTTTGATGTTAAGAGATTTGTGTGTGCTTGAATAATGACGTTTTCCTGCTTTGTATTTTTCTCTGTGTGATTGTGTAATGTTTTCATTTGTAACCTAAGAAAGAAAAAAGAATATATATATATATATATATGTATTGACTTTTGTGATTATTAAGATTTGTCTCCGTCTCCTCTCTCAATAATTAGAGCATAGGGCTAATCACCTAAATTACCATGTACAATTATATATTTAGATAAATGACCAAATGGTAAATATTGATGGTTTTTAGCGTTGACATTCAATCCAATCCGAAATTAATAATCAATTCCGAACTAAAAACTACTAATTAAATTATATAAAACCGAACCAAATATTAATATAGTTATTAATAAATATGCTACAAAAACAAAAAGTGGAAGCCCTTTGTTTAGAGGTTGACCAATGTTTCTACATCAGAATGTATGAAGTTCGATTCCGATAGAATACAAATTAATGGAGGTAAATGTACCATAAATTTTGTAGCGTGATACAAATATAGCTGTTTGTCTTGGACTCTTGGTCCACTATCTTAAAGAGTAAAAATGTACATGTCCTTATCGGGCTTTATATGTTAAAAGTTTTGGACTATCAACACGCTTTGATGTTTACGGGCCAGTAAGGTCCCCAAAAAACAAAACCATGAGATCTATTATTGCGGTGATGAGGCAACGAGAATATTTCGTTCAGGCAATTCGTCGAACAGCTTGCGTTACTTCTTCGCCTGCGGTGGATCAAGCTAATTTCCAAGTCTCCAACTTTCTCACTACCCTAATATCTTCGACGAAATCTCCGGACGAGACATCTAGCGGGTCTGATGGAGAAGAAGAGCCCAACAAGTGTTTGTCTCTTAGAATCGAGAAGCTCCCGAAGGGAGTAACTGTCGGGTCTGCGTTACAGAGCTGGATGGGCGATGGATTCCCTGTTCATGGTGGGGATGTTTATCACGCCATTAATCGATTGAGGAAGCTCGGAAGAAACAAACGTGCCCTTGAGGTTCGAATTTCTCTACTTGCTTCTCTCTCATGTTTCTCTACTTTGAACTTTGTACTCACCTCACTCAATCTTTGTTAAGTTAAAAACGAAGAAAACCAAATTTGTGGGTCTGAATAGTTTTTAGAGATACTTGAAATTGTCTAGACACGTCAATTGGATTTGTGATTTGAAAGTAAAAAAAGTGGAAACTGTTTGGTTTAAGAATCGTTGTATCAATGTGATTTTGCCAACTGAACTGAGATGACTACTTTGGGAATTCTACTTAATCGAGATGAGTTCTTGTTGTTTGTAGAGATACTCTTGAATGTGAGCTGAAACGTTTTGGTATGTTTGGTTCAGTTGATGGAGTGGGTAATCAGGGAAAGACCGTACCGTCCTGGCGAGCTAGAATACTCATACTTACTGGAATTTACAGTCAAACTTCACGGCATCTCACAAGGCGAAAAGCTGTTTACCCGTGTCCCTCAAGAGTTTCAGAACGAGCTTCTCTACAACAACCTTGTGATAGCTTGCTTAGGCCAAGGTGTCATAAGGCTTGCGCTCGAGTATATGAAGAAGATGAGAGAACTCGGTTACCGTACATCCCATTTGGTCTACAACCGTCTTATAATTCGCAACTCAACTCCCGGACGAAGAAAGCTCATCGCGAAAGACCTTGCGCTCATGAAAGCCGACAAGGCGATTCCTCATGTGTCAACATATCATATCTTGATGAAGCTCGAGGCTAATGAACATAACATCGACGGGGTGCTAAAGGCTTTTGAGGGTATGAAGAAAGCGGATGTTGAGCCGAATGAGGTTTCTTACTGTATATTGGCTATGGCACATGCTGTTGCGAGATTGTATACAGTTGCTGAAGCCTATACTGAGAAAATCGAGAAATCTATCACGGGGGATAATTGGTCGACCTTAGATATATTGATGATTCTATACGGGCGTTTAGGAAAAGAAAAGGAGCTAGAAAGAGCGTGGAATGTGATCAAAGGATTTCATCATGTTAGATCTAAGAGTTACTTGCTGGCAACCGAAGCATTCGCCCGAGTAGGGAATCTTGATAGAGCCGACGAGCTCTGGTTAGAGATGAAGAACGTAAGAGGGCTAAAAGAAACAGAGCAATTCAACTCTCTGCTCTCGGTATACTGCAAGGGCGGTTTGGTAGAGAAAGCAATCGGTGTATTCCGCGAGATGACGGGAAATGGGTTTAAGCCTAATTCCATAACATATAGGCATCTCGCTCTGGGATGCGCCAAAGCCAAACTGATGAAGGAAGCTCTCAAAAATATAGAAATGGGTTCGAATCTAACGACGAGCAAAAGTGTAAGAAGCTCAACGCCGTGGCTGGAGACGACACTGTCGATCATTGAGTGCTTTGCAGAGAAAGGTGATGTGGAGAACTCAGAGAAACTGTTTGAAGAGCTGAAGAATGCCAAGTATAATAGATATGCGTTTGTGTATAACACTCTGTTCAAGGCTTATGTGAAGGCTAAAGTCTATGATCCTAATCTGTTCAAGAGGATGGTTCTAGGTGGAGCTAGACCTGATGCTGAGTCATACAGCTTGTTAAAACTTGTTGAACAGTATAAGCCCTGACTCAAATTAAGTCTGCTGCATTTTCTTTGTTGGTGTCAATCTTATCTGCTTCCTAATTTAACCCCCCAAGCGTTTTAAAATAGCCTTAAATATCACATTCAATGGATAAAGAAACAGATCATGTACGAGATTAGGATAGTTGATCAACGAGGTTAACTGTAAAACTTAGATAAACAAAAATAAAAGAGCATAATATAAATAAAACTTGGATATTGAGTTGAGCACGTAAATAAGAAACAGGTATTAATTTTGATCCATCAATCTTCACCGATCGGATATTTAAAAAATGGATAGAAGTTGTTGCGGTGGTTCCCCGGTGGCGGAAATGGCAACGGAGAGCGAATCGTTCGCATGGAGGCTTCTGTGCATCGTCTTCTTCTTCGGCTCGATTTTATTACTATGTTTCTTCGCTTACCCGAAGGAAGCAGCCGGAGACGAGGAATCCGGCGATCCGCTTCCGCCGGCGGTGATACTCGTGAAGGAAAGGGAGAAAGGCCGCGGCGGGATCACGACGGAGGTTTGCGTGATCTGTCTGGAGGATTTCCGGGGAAACGACGTCGTTAGGGTACTAGTGAGATGCAGGCACGTGTATCACGTGCAATGTATAGATTCTTGGTGTTTGTATAAGTTGGCATGTCCGGTTTGCAGAGCTCCGTTCCGGTTATTCGGTGTATGGTGATTAGTTTAGGGCCGAAGGTGTGTTACGGATTTATGCTTGGTAAAATCGGTGAGACTGATTTGTACATACTTAGAAAAAAACAGTGAACCTACAGCGGAAACCACGTGGCAGACATGCTTTCAAGTGGACTTTGGGATCTTTGTCTCTCTAGGGCCTACTCCTGACCAAAGGTGCTTTCAAGTGGACTTTGGACCCTTGTCTCTCTAGGTCCTACTCCTAACCAAAGGGTCGGTCAAATATGCAAAAGTCAAACCGTCTAATATTCGTTCACACGGTCACATCCAAAGAGACAAAAGGCTAAAATACTAAACAATCAATAATACACCAAAACTCTTTTCTCCTCTTTTGTCCTCGTTTACTTTCCAAAAAAAACTATAATTAACTTGTTCTTTTCCTCTAAATTATGAGAGTTTGTGCAACTTTTTCTAACAATTAACCTTTTTTTTAATATATTTCTCTCAATATGTTTTAAAAATCTTATTTCGAAGAATAATGAATATTTTGTTTTCATCGTTCTTGCGATAGCATGCAGATCAGCCAAATTTTGTTTTTGTTTCTCAAATATATTAAATTTATTACTAATGGACTGAACCAATAGCAAAAAAAGTGGGCCTCTGTTTAAAGTTTAGTTTTTTTTTTGTTTGTCGGAAACTTTAGGTTTATTAACTGGTAATTAATTAATCCAAAGAGAAAGATGTGCACACAAAAAGAAAAAGAAAAAAGAAGACAAAGAGAAAGTTGGTCAAAAACCAAAACAAAAAGCGATGGGAGGGGGAAAAACAAATCAACAGCAAAAAGCGATGGGAGGGGGAAAAACAAATCAACAGCATTACTGTGTACAAATTACATGAGATTTTTTTTTTTCAGATATAACTTTTGATAGATTTTTTTTATTCTTCCCAAAACACCTTTAAAAAACTACTTAAAAAGAAATTCACGATTTTGAAAAAGAGATGTGAGGCTTTCATAATTTCATTGATCAACATTTTCATTTATTTTTAATTAAATTTTATAAACTAATTAGTAATTACTAGAGCATCTCGTGAATTTCTATCACAAGTGATTTTTTTTTATACAAAAGAAAAAAGAGTTGTATTGTTGTAATAGATTTGTGGTATTTTTACAAAATTTTGATATTGCACTGAATATATATATATATGTAAGATTTTTTTGCTCGGTGCACATGTTACCAGTGGTAGACCCAGATTTTTTTTATAATATAATTTTTTTTAAAATATGAAAAAGTGAAAACAACAGTTAAAAAATAAGAATATAGATAAATATACGTATAAAAGTAAGATGTAAAAATTGGTAATGAAAGTAAAAAAAAAATGAAATAATATTATTGAATATGATTATGTGGAGATTTAACATTTATTTTTATGGGGTCAAAGATGTTTTTATCATTATATTGTAAAACACTAACAAATTTTAACCAATATACTAGTTTTTACAAAATTTTAAGGGTGTTACTTGAACCTTAAAGCTTCAAGTGTTCAAGTGGGTTGGCGTCTGAGCATGTGACATGCCCCATACTTAAAAGAAACAAGTGCATCCACCTATAAGCATTATTCAAACCCATAAAATTTTGATAAATTACTGGAGTTGTAAACCATTCTGATAAATTACTGGAGTTGGTTAATCATTTAAGAAAGAAAAAAACTGTATGAAAAAAAAAAAAAAAAAAAAACTGTATGAAGAGAATACAAGATTCCACAAAAAAATTGAAGACTCCAATGAGTCAATGACAATGGCGTTGTCGGTCTTTGCTCATAGATCTGGATCTAATATTTTAATTATATCGTAGGGAGACCTCGAATCGAATCATGTAAGATGATAGTAGAATGGGCCCCAGCTGGAATTTACATCGAGAACTACAATGCTGACGTCAGATCCAACGGCTGAGAGAAACACTAATCTTTTTTCTGACTTCATCAGATATCTGTCACCAAAAAGAAACGATAGCGAAATGACAAATAAAACGAAACGATAAAAAGGGCAAAAAATTTGATTTCCGAGAGAGAAAGAGAAAGAAGGCAAAAAAAGAAGAAAGAGAGGCGGGACTGATCCGCCATTAATGTCAGTCACCACCACCCAACAGCAACGCCTTTCTCACTCTATCTCTTGGACAGAAACAAAATTAGGTGAGTAGGATTTTTTCTTTCTTCTTCATTTGTTTTGGGTTGGGGGGCTTAATTGTCATTCAGCAAAAGAGGTTGATGAACACTTTTGAGCCTGGATAAGAGTTGTGAAATCTTTTCTTTTCACACTTTGATATCTTTCCCACCTCAACTTTCCAGCTTTCATCTGATTAAAGTCTCTACCTTTTTCCTTATCTCAAGTGTGATATATAGTTAGAGATTGCCCAATTTGGTTCTCTCTCAGAAGAATCATGGGGATTTGGATTTGCTTGTGTGCCCAGGTCAAAGCTGAGAGCCCAGGTATAGACATTTACCTCAAATTTTCCTTTTTTGCTTTGTCTCATCTTAAACTACGAGCCTTGTCATCTTCTGGTTTATATTCATTCCTCTGTGGATGCAAAGTTCTTAGATTTGTTATTTCTTTACATGAAAGTTTTGATTTTTCCATCCGAGGTTATTGTTTTTTGTTCTACTGTTTAGTGTTTTGACTATATTGATTCGTAATACTACTCATTTTCGTAATTTGGAAGAAACTGGTATGTTTTGTTTTGGTGGGTTTAGGAGCGAGTCCCAAGTACATGAGTTCTGACGCCAAAGATACTGCAAGTCTTGGGAGTAAGGCTTCGTCTGTGTCTGTAAGACCAAGCCCTCGAACTGAGGGTGAGATCTTACAGTCTCCAAATCTCAAGAGTTTCAGCTTCGCCGAGCTTAAATCCGCAACCAGGAATTTCAGACCAGACAGTGTGCTTGGTGAAGGTGGATTCGGTTGTGTGTTCAAAGGATGGATTGATGAGAAGTCTCTCACTGCCACAAGACCAGGCACTGGTTTGGTCATTGCTGTCAAAAAGCTTAACCAAGATGGTTGGCAAGGTCACCAGGAGTGGCTGGTATAAATCCTATATAATAAGCTAAATTTTTGCCAATGTTGGTTCTTGTGTGTTATATTATTCTTGATGATTGTGATGTGTTTCCATGATTTTGCAGGCCGAAGTGAATTACCTTGGTCAGTTTTCTCATGGACACCTAGTGAAGCTGGTCGGTTTTTGCTTAGAGGATGAACACCGTCTTCTTGTTTACGAGTTCATGCCTCGGGGTAGCTTGGAGAATCATCTTTTCAGGAGTAAGTCGTTCTTATTCTTTGTCTTATCCCAGCCAAGCGTCAAACAATCAAACTTAAAGCATTTTTTGTGTGAAGTTTATGAATATTCGGGTTGTTAATTTGGGTTGCAGGAGGGTTATATTTCCAACCATTATCTTGGAAACTGCGGTTGAAAGTTGCTCTTGGTGCTGCAAAGGGCCTTGCTTTTCTTCACAGTTCCGAGACAAGAGTGATATATCGCGATTTCAAGACTTCTAATATCCTTCTTGATTCGGTATTTTAAACATCTCTCATGTTTGATATGATTCCCTGCAAAAGTTTCAAGCTTTATAATGAAAAACTTCTTATACATGATCGCAGGAGTACAACGCAAAGCTTTCGGATTTTGGGTTGGCCAAGGATGGGCCAATAGGTGATAAAAGTCACGTCTCTACACGGGTCATGGGTACACACGGATATGCAGCTCCTGAATACCTCGCAACCGGTAAGTGTCAAATTCTTTTTTGGTCAAATCTTTGTTTCTCTGATTGGCTTGTCTTACGATTGATCACTTTGTATTTTCCTTAGGTCATCTAACAACAAAGAGTGATGTCTATAGCTTCGGGGTTGTCCTTCTGGAGCTGTTGTCTGGTCGTCGAGCTGTGGACAAGAATCGTCCATCCGGAGAACGGAACCTTGTGGAGTGGGCTAAACCATACCTTGCAAACAAAAGAAAGATATTCCGAGTCATTGATAATCGTCTTCAAGACCAATACTCTATGGAAGAAGCATGTAAAGTGGCTACTCTGTCTCTGAGATGTCTCACCACAGAGATTAAGCTTAGGCCAAACATGAGCGAGGTAGTTTCGCACCTTGAACACATTCAGTCTTTAAATGCGGCTAGAGGAGGAAATATGGATAGGACAGAAAGAAGAATGCGGAGGAGAAGTGACAGCATTATCACCAAAAAACCCAATGCGGGTTTTGCTCGACAGACCGCGGTGGGCAGTACAGTTGTTGCTTATCCTCGCCCATCGGCCTCACCGCTGTATGTCTGAAGAAATAATAACACGTCTTGGGTCTGTGTTCTTGATAAAACTTTTGCAGGACATGAAGTTCCTATATCATGTCCTGTATATGGAATCTGGATGTACAGTTTTGTCTCTGTTAATGTAAGAATTCAGTTCGATACAGTTCATGTCTCATTACAGGACGACAAATATTTTGATCTTTGTAACGTGATTGATTAACACAAGGATAAGTTGGCTATCATATTTGCTTGTTATTGATGCATGTCTTCTAGTATTTGTTAGAAGCTCTTCTATTTATTTATCTTTTTTCATTTCCTTTCGATTACATACAGAAAATGAAAATCTTTTGACATGCTCAGAAAAAGAAAAAACAAATGCAGCAAAGGGAGGACTAACGTGCCTTGGGGTTCACATCAGTACCAAAGCTCAAGTTAATGTCGAGGGATCTTCTCGTGATCACTATGTCTCTTGTCCTCTTGTTTTCAGATATTAAACACTCCTTTAGCTCATGAACTACATGTGATATGTTGGGTCTTTCTAAAGAAGGAGTCACACATGTCATTGCTAATTCAAGAGCTTTCCATGCAGAACCAGAGTCATACACCCCTTGAAGTTTAGGATCCATAACATTGTTAATGTCTCCTCTAGTAAGCATAAACTTGACCCATTCAGCTATGTGAGGCTTTTCCCGGGTTTGATCGATCACGGGTTTGTTTGTTATAATTTCTAATAGTACAACACCAAAACTGTAGACATCACTCTTCTCAGACAACCTATTTGTTTGGTAATATCTGCAAAAGACAAAACAATTATAATTTCTTTACTTTAACCGATAGATAAGATCGTTTTCAGAAAAAAACCATAATACTTACTCATGATCAAGATATCCAGGTGTGCCAGCTACAAGTGTAGAGACATGAGTTTCATCTCCAACGGGGAAAGATCTAGAAAGTCCAAAATCTGCAAGCTTTGCTTGGAATTGATCGTCCAATAGTATGTTGGAACTTTTTACATCTCTATGAACTACTAACGGTTTGCAGCCAATATGTAAGTACTCCAACCCTGTCTCCGCAATTCAGTTTTGTCAATTAATCAATAGAAGAATGGGTGTTAACAAAAAAGGAAATGAGAATGGCGATTTTCATTCTCTAAACGAACCTAGTGCGGCATCAATAGCTATGTTTAGTCTATCTATCCAGCTCATGATGGAGCTACCTGCATGTATTATTATTATAGTGATGAATGTCAAATAATCCTTAGGATGTTATCAACATGAATATACATATGTTTACCTGACAAATGTTGTTTCAAATCACCGTTGGACATGTACTGGTAGATGAGGGCCAAGTGGTCTTTTTCATCACAGTATCCAACAAGGCTTACCAGATTTGTGTGGTAAACCCTTAGAAGAAGTTCTACCTATCCAAACATGCACCAATGTACAGTATAACACACATCAGGTTTGCCTTGAAAAAATGGATCATTTTGGTCTCTTTTCAAACAAAAGACAAATTTAGTAATGGTGCAAAAGACCTCTGTTTTGAACTCTTTATAGCCTTGAGCTGATGATGGAGAGAGTAGCTTAACCGCTACTTCTTCAGTATCATTTATATAACCATGGTAGACCATCCCAAATCCTCCTTTACCAAGAACTCTTTCAGTGTTATTTGTCATCGCAACAACTTCGGCGTATGTAAATCTTCTCTTTTTTGTTTCTATTGATGGTTGGCTTGGTGACAAACCTATAATAATACGCAAATAATTAGAAACGATTCTCGAAAAAAAACATATACACACTGATGTTTTTGGTTTGATGACTTTGTTACATTTACCTTTTCCACTTGATGGACCTCTCTTTATACAAAAAACAAGAAGAAGAGTGATCACCACTGCTATCATAGCAGCCAAAGAAGCGAGTGATGCTACAACTGGTAACATAATGATATTTTTCTTTTTGTTGCATGAACTGGGAGAACAAAGGTTCTGGTTTCCTTGAATGCTATTGTTGTAAACAAGATAATCTCAAGTGTTAGATAAGACATAATAAAAAACTAAGACATGGATTACCGATGAACATCAACAATTGGGAAGACAAGAAAATCTTACTTCAACGTCAACCCTTTTTTCATTTTATCAACAAGAGCTTGAGGGACTAAACCACTAAGATTGTTCCCGCTTAAGTTTCTGTAGCAGTAAATTGACAAATTTTTAAAATCCCAAATTTATATAAAAAAATAAATGAACAAATAAGTTCATATAGTAGACTGAGTAACTTACATGACTAACAATGATTTCATTTTGGCTAGAAATTCAGGTACTCCTCCTGTCAAATTATTATTTGACAAGTCCCTTTCATTTGCAAAAATTGAGTTTTTCTTATTTGCCTTGATAAACAGAGTGTTATTAACAAAACAAAATAAACAGAGTGCTCTCGTAAAAGCTACATACTTACAATTTTTGAAGCTGTGTAAGATTTTGGATCTCAGGAACTATGATTCCAGTTAATTTACTTGAGGACAAGTCTCTGGTGTTAAGATCCAAAAACACATTCAAAGTGTAAGATATTAAGGAACGCAGAGAGCTTAACAAAGATAATGTCTTATGAGTGATCATCAGACGTACAAGGAATCGATTCTAGGTGGTGTAGACATATTGGTGTACTCGCAGGTAAGACCATCCCACAAGAATTGTTGAGGAACACATGGATCTCCTTGCCAACTAATTCTACTCAATCCATAGCTTGTTTCTATACTCTTGATAGCAACAACTACCACAACAGTGGAAAGAAACAAATTTAATAAGCATATATATATATATGAAAGCATATACTCAAAATGTTCGCTGACATACCGTCATTTGCATAAGTTTCGGACTGCGGAAACTCAAGTGTTGTAAAAGCCTCAATAGCATTAAGGATGGGAGGAAGAGTTGAATTTGGAGTTCTTATAAGTTGCAAATGGCATATCCCTCCTCCGCATTTAACTGGCGATGTGTTGGATAGATCATATACTTGAGACTCCTCAGGACTAACAGGTCCATAACTAACATTTGGACCTGCGCTAATGTTGAATTCCCTGGTATCATTTTTTCTCAAGGATTGGATCTCGGCGATGTGGAGGTATGCATAAACTAAGTCGTCTGGTGTTTCCAAATTCCAAGAAATGGTCAACGGTGAACTCACATTACCAGGCGTGGCTGCCGTAACCAACACACCTTCCGGTATGTCGTATTCGCTATCAGAAGTGTTGACGGGGAGACTTGTTCTTATCAGTTCCCAATCCAGCATGAAGAATGGACTCCAAAGACGATCGTGGACATCATCCGGGTACCTGAAGAGATGTTATTCAGCCTCAAAAGTGTTATCTTCATTACCAACCAACATGTTAGGCAAGGTTGACTTACCGGATAGTGTCTTTAGAAACGGTCAAGTAGACGCGGAACAGATTCTTGAGGGAGCCAGATTGAGGAATATAAGTACCATCTCTCAATGGTCGTAGCTCTAAAGCTGATATTAACGGCGTAGTTGTTCCCGTCTTAACAAGACAGACTTGCAAAGAATCTGACCTCGGTATGTGAATGATTTCCGCCCTCGTGCCGTTTACTTTTCTTTGCAAATCGACCGTGGTCCATATGTTTGGACCAAGATAAAGGTCGAACTTTGGGTGTGTATTAAGATTGTCATAGTTTCCATAAGTAAACATGGCTACGATCAGATAGTTTGTGCCTTGTATGACGCTGAGAGTATAGCAGTTCCGTAGGCCATCCGGGAAGTATCTCAAAACCGTGTAAGGCTTTATATAATCCATCCCGGGAACATTCTGAATCCTGCCGCTTTTCCCGGTTTTGATGAAATCGGCGTCTGATGTGTATCTTAACTTTGTTGTTGGTTCGGTGTAAGGAGACTCGTTGGCTTGTGATCCGCAATCCAAGTTGATGAATCCTGGTCAGAACAAGAAGGAAATCATTTGGAAAAATGTTTTAAGTTAATTAATGGATTCAAAAGGAAAAAAAACGGTTAGAAATGAAAAGAATAAAACGTGAAACCAAAAGGCTGTTGTACCTTTTTGATCTTGTGCTTGAAGAAAATCGGAAATGCCAAAAGACTGAATTAGGAATGCCAATAAAAGTCCACTGAGTTTGTTCATTTTTTCTACCTCTGTCCAAGAAAAAAAAAACAAGATCCCAAACTACTTTACATATAATATAAAGCATGCCAAATCAAACCTTTGGATATTTAATATAAAACGGATGAATAATTGACTTTTTTAAACTTGTATGCTGGTTTGGAAAAATTGTCAACGTGCAAGGACGTCCTGTGATGGAGTAATTCTCTGACCAAAGCCGAAAGAAGGGTGCTAGAGAGCACATGGTCCAAAATCTTTCATAACTTTTGAGAGCTTAAAATCTCAAATTTCTATATTTTAAAAAAATAAAAGAGTCTCAATTTCTTAAAAGTTGCAGGAATATATTGGAGAAATTAGGTTTGAACGATGAGGAAGAAAAAGATCCCATGAGAGTAGTAAGAACATCGCGTGACATTTTGAAATGTGAGCTCTATATCATTTAGTTGAAAGTTGAAACTATGATATTTCTACTTAAGGTGATGGGCCTATTAGTAAAAAAAAAATGTGATAGGCCTATTTTAAATCATAGAATAAGGCCCACCATTTGGTTGAGCCATCATCAATATGTACTACGAATTCATATAAAACAAAAAGGGCAGACTCAACCAATAATAACACAGCGTTACAACACATCAAATATCTTAGTGTGATTTGACCCTATTTATATTAACAATCCGATATAGCTTGATTGCACAATTTTTATATATCTGGTCGACCACCAGGTTGGGTTTGACCGCTTTCCAGATATTACTCGTTCCATCTTAGACTTTCGCCATTTTCTATTTGCAAATGACGTTTCCATAAGTTGACATTGCCAATTCTTTTAGTTCTAGTGCACATAAATTAATATAGATATACATGACTTTATAGGAGTTTTGGTAGTAGTTTGTTAAGTATTCATTTGGTTGAGAACTGACAAGTAAACGAGAATGGAGACTCGCAACAAGCTTCTGTTACTCGCTTGTGCCACTTTCTCCGTTATACATCTTGTTACGTCTCAAAATCAACAAGGTATATATTTCTACTGTCTTTCACTCTTCTTTTTTCTTTTAATAATCTCCCTTGAATATATGTATTTATTCTTCAATGTTACCAGGATTCATCAGTTTGGATTGTGGGTTACCTTTAAACGAATCTCCTTACAACGAACAATTCACCAATTTAACATACATATCCGATGCCAATTTCATCCAAGGAGGAAAAACTGGTCATATCCAAAATAAGACAGCCTTTGTCTCGAAGCCATACAGGGTTTTAAGATACTTTCCGGATGGAATAAGAAACTGCTATAGTCTGAGTGTCACACAGGAAACAAAGTATCTAATCAGGACCGTGTTTGTATACGGCAACTACGACGGTCTAAATGTTCCTCCAAGTTTCGACCTTTATCTTGGTCCTAATATTTGGACATCCTTAGATCTTAGAAATTCAGGTTCAGGTGCGGCTGAGGAGATCATTCACATCACAAGATCTAACAGTTTGGATATATGTGTTGTTAAGACAGGGTCAAGTACACCACTTATAACAACCATAGAATTAAGACCTTTGCAGTATGTTACCTATACTACTCGAACCGGTTCCTTGAAGAGTTTACGGCACCTCTACTTCTCCAATTCAAACAAAATTATAAGGTATGTACCAGCATAAGACTACTTTAATCTGTACAATTGAGGTATAAAACAACCATATGCATGCTTTTATTTATTAATTGGAGATTACTTGTGTTGTGGAGCAAGATGTGTTATGTGTTAGGATTTCACATTTAAAGTTATGAGGTATATATAGGAAATTTGGATCAATTGCCAATTTTGATATAAAAGTTAATACTTGACTGTGGCAGATATCCCAAAGATGTGTATGATCGTTTTTGGATTCCATACTTCCAACCGGAATGGACTCAAATAAGCACAACCCTCAATGTAACGGACTCTTCCCTTGGCTATGTCCCGCCGCGAGATGTAATTACGAACGCCGCCATACCCATTAATGCCAGTGAGCCTTTCACATTTACCTGGAATTTGGAAACCTCTGACGACGAAACGTACGCTTTCCTTTACTTCGCTGAGATCCAACAACTGCGAGCCAATGAAACTAGGGAATTCAAAATTGTGGCAAATGGTAAAGTTGATTACGATTCTTATAGTCCTCTGAAATTTGAAGCAGACACTTTATTCAACTCTGCATCGCTTAAATGCGAGGGAGCGGTATGTCGTGTGCAGCTGTCCAAAACGCCCAAGTCGACTCTACCACCTCTAATGAATGCTATAGAGATTTTTAGTGTCATAAATTTTCCACAATCAGAGACCAGTACAGATGATGGTATGTATATAGCCGTGTAGCTGTCTGTATGCATATAAACGTATTCTATAAGTTCCTACACATTTTAACTTCTTGTTTTTTGTACTTTTGTTAGTCATTGCCATAAAAAACATCCAATCTACTTATAATTTGAGTAGAATCAGCTGGCAGGGCGATCCATGTGTCCCTAAACAATTCTCGTGGATTGGTTTAAGCTGCAGCATTATCGATACCTCCACACCACCAAGAATCATAGCATTGTAAGAACATTCAAACTAAACATTTTTTTTATCCTCAAATCAAATGTATATTTATACTACATATGTGATCATGCATGCAAACAGAGATTTGTCTGCAAGTGGGTTAAGTGGAGTTATACCGCCTAGCATACAAAATCTAACTCAACTTCAAAATTTGTACGTAACTCCATGATTGAATAAAAAGAAAGTTTATTCGCTTAATATTGCTTTACTAATACATTGATTTCTTGACAAATTATAGGGATTTATCGAAAAACAACTTGACTGGAGAAGTGCCCGAATTTCTAGCCAAGATGAAATCGTTGTTGATCATGTAAGTTATCTAGAAAAATATTTTATGTCATGTTCATTTATGTCTAATGATTTCTTCACATCCACAGAAACTTAAGTGGAAACAATCTTAGAGGTTCTGTTCCTCAAGCCCTTCTCGAAAGAAAAAAGGATGGATTAAAGCTATCGTAAGATTTATCTTATTTTGATTATACTACGTACCCACTCTCGTTTTATAATGTCTGTATGTCTTCAAGAATGGTTTTTATTCTTAATTTAGTGTTGATGCAAATATAAAGCAATGTGGGTCATGCAAACCAAGATCCACGGTGGTGGTGATTGTTGCGTCTGTTTCTTGTGTGGTGGTTATCATAATCGTGGTGGTTCTCATCTTCTTTTTCAGAAAGAAAAAGACATCAACTTGCAAAGGTAATTAAAAATTATATCCTTGAAAGAATAAAATAAAAAAGAAGTATGGAATCTCATGGATCCGTGTCAAAATATTTTCTGCAGTTACACGTCCATGCCTCGAAATGAAAAATAGAAGATTTACTTATTCAGAAGTCAAAGAAATGACTAATAACTTTCAAGTTGTTCTTGGCAAGGGAGGCTTCGGTGTTGTTTGTCGTGGTTTTCTAAATAATGAACAAGTAGCCGTCAAAGTTCTCTCTCAATCATCAACTCAAGGCTATAAGGAATTCAAAACAGAGGTACTAAATTACACTAAAATCTTCCACTAAATTTTTGGGCAATCATGATTCATGAGTCTATGAATCATTCCCTTTTATATCATTGATCCTTAATTAGGTCGAACTACTTCTAAGAGTTCACCACGTAAATTTAGTAAGCCTCATCGGATACTGTGATGAAGGAAATGATTTGGCTCTCATCTACGAGTTCATGGAAAATGGGAACTTAAAGGAACATCTTTCAGGTAAATTATTAGACTGAAATTTTTTACCTCGAGGCTTTTAAAACTTTCGAGTGGTTTTTAACCATATATATGGTGAATTTTTGGCAGGAAAACGTAGAGGCTCTGTTTTGAACTGGTCGAGTAGACTTAAAATAGCTATCGAGTGTGCGCTAGGTTTGTATAAATTTTGTTAGTTCTTATCATTTTTTGTTTAAGTAGATATATTCTTAGGGAAATTGATCATTTAATTCATCACCTATTTTCGAGCGCACAATTTAATCCCCAACTATCGATTTCTCAAAAAATTCCCCAACTCACCGTTGACCACGCAAAATCGGAATTCAAAAATAGGTGAAGGCTTCCATACAAGTAGATTTTGCATCAAGAATATGTGTGTAGAAGATCATCAAGAATATGTGTGTAGAAGATCTATGCGTACGAAAGCCTTTCCTTTGGATTTAGTTTTGGATCTCTTCATCAAAGTTATAGTAAATTGAGTTAGATTTCTAATGGTAGTGGGTTCACCTCATTCGGAGTTGTATTGAAGGATTTACAACCGATTTAGTGGATACGTATCCATTTAGTAATTAACGTTTGACTTTTTAAATCCCGATTTTGCGTGGTCAACGCTGAGTTGAAGAATTTTTTGAGAAATCGATAGTTGGAGATTAAATTGTGCGCTCGAAAATAGGTGAGGAATTAAATGAGCAATTTGCCTATATTCTTATGCTTTTTAATTTATTTAATTTTTTTTTTCCTTTTTTTTTCCTTTTTTTTGCCTTTTAATCCCTTTTAATACTCAATGCCTTTTAATTTTCATTTTCATGATAAATAGTTAACATGTGAAGGTTTTTTCTATGTACTAGGAATTGAGTATTTGCATATTGGATGTAAGCCGCCAATAGTCCATAGAGATGTGAAAAGTACCAATATATTGTTAGGTCAAACTTTTGAAACCAAACTTGCCGACTTCGGACTTTCGAGATCTTTTATAGTGGGGAGTAAAACTCATGTATCAACAAATGTTGCTGGAACTTTTGGATATCTTGATCCCGAGTAAGTGTACGGATTATAGTTTTCAAAGATATCTGCTTTCTTGCTTGTTTAATAAAAATAATATAAAAAAGCTCAAACATGATCAAGTACATGTCTTGCAGATACTACCAAAAGAATTGGTTAACGGAGAAGAGTGATGTTTATAGCTTTGGGATTGTGTTACTGGAGATTATCACTGGCCAACCTGTGATAGAACAATCACGTGAAAAGTCTTACATAGTAGAATGGGCCAAGTCTATGCTCGCAAATGGTGATATTGAAAGTATTATGGATCCGAATCTCCATCGAGAATATGACACAGGATCATCTTGGAAAGCTCTTGAATTAGCAATGTCATGCATTAACCCTTCTTCCACAGAGAGACCAAACATGACACGGGTTGCTCATGAACTAAATCAGTGTTTGGAAATATATGACAACTTGAGGAAAAGAAGGAGCCATGATTCAAATTCAACCAAGTCCATGGGACATAGCATAGCTTTCATCAGTGACACTCCTTCAGCTCGTTAATCTTTTCATTTTACTTTGAAAGATACTACTCTCCACAGGTTGTATACAAGTCTGTAATGTGAATATGTTAAAACTTATAAGCTTCATCTTATGCTATGGAATTCACTGTTTGAATATTTCTGAACAATGCAGAATAATGTTCAAGATCACCTAGAAAATATTTTTAATGGGATCAAAATATATATATTATATATAATTTAACTATCTAAAATATCTTAACATAATAATTTTTACATTTTTTTTCTTCATTTTTCCTTATATCTTGCATATATTTTACTTATGTTTTGTTTATATTCTACTTATTTTCGAATTTTAACAAAAAAATATTTTAACATAATACAATATACATAAATAATAGAGTTTTGCATTTCGAATTTTTAAAAATAAGATCAAATACTTTTAGGTGACACTATTAAAATAAAAGTATATATTGCTAAAACACTAATCTGAGAAAAAAATACTTAATTGATAATAATACAAAAATGAAAAGAAACAAAGAAACTTTCGTTAAAATTGATGAGCATAATGAGAAAACAATTTTATTTTACTTTGGTGAGTACACATTAAAGATTAAAAGAACTGATTTATGGAAATCTAAAAGATAAATAGATAATTGTGTAATTTTGGAAAAAAAAACAAATATTTAAAAGTGTTATGTGGGTCATTCGAACTCAGTAAAGATGGGTCAATGCTCGTTGTTTAAACCATTTGACCAAAATAATTGATAAAAATGAACTATTATTTTTGTTTCATATTTTTTAACCGGTGTCAACTGACCCCTTTTTAGCAACATGGGTCTGCCACTGATCAAGATTGAAGAATCATATGATTAATATGAATTAATGTTCTTCCTTAGCGTGTTCAACGCGTCACGTAATCGTGATGGTAAACAAATCCCTCCATTATTAATAGATACTCTGCTTTCTATGAAACCAAGATTTGCTGGTAAAAAGAACGAGATATATTTACAGCATACGGAATACTATAACAAACTTGAAGAACCAACAGATGAAGATAATGATATGCTTGATCTTGCTTTCGAGCTTACTGAAACGCAAACTCTCTCTCTCTTACTCGTAAACCAAAAAAATAAAAGGAAATTTCATGGAAAAATGTTTCAGGTCACGACTCGGAAGCCAAGTCATTGCAAAACCGGAGCGAGATGTTCGCTTGGCCATTCCTTCAGCCACACGGAACTTTGCGGTTGATGGATTTGTTCCAAAACCTCATCTGCTTTCGCAGAGATTCCCTGAGGCAGTAAGGATCAAAGAGATGATTCATGTTTCTACTAGAGTTTGACGATTGCTAGCTGAGACAAAACAGTGTTATCACATATCTTAGTTTTGATCTTGTTATTTCTTGTTATGTCTAAGTTTAAAAAGAACAAGCTTAAGCAAATTTTTGGAGGATTCTCACTGCAGAATAAGCACAATGCTTGCTTTCTTTGATGTTGCAGAATAAACTCAAGATTTTTAGTCAAAGGAAGATGAAACTATCACATCATTTGAAACTTTTTTCGAGTTTTGATATTGTAGAAAGACAATCTTACTAAATGTAACATTACACAAGGACACACATGGAACTACGAGCATGCTTAAAAGAGGTCATGAACGAGTTTGAAAAGGTTTTACCTGCAAATCCAATGCATCTAGAAACGCATATCATCGTAATCATCATACAGGTCATCATAATCAGAATGGTCACTAGCACCTGAGAGGTCATGGTAAAACTCATCATCTGACACCATATCGACATCAGAGAAGCCATAAGGGTAGTCATCTTCTGATGAATCCACGTCGTGAACCGTTGCATCAAATGGGTAATCATGAATCGAGTCATTAGGGCGTCTCACAACTTTGATCCTCTCGGAACACCGCTTCTCCAGATCCCCAACAAGGTTAACGTTGAAACACTGGCGTAAATCAAGATGTTCCAGGTTAGGACAACTGTCAAGAATGGCGTTTAAACCGGCGTCTGTTAATCTGTTCCCGAAAAGCTGGAGGTGGCGAAGTCCGGGCATTGTTTCAGCGATTGCTAGAGCATCATCGTCACTCTCGTTTCGAGGACGCCTGTAACCGACACAGTTTTTTTTCAATGTCTTCAGATTAGGACAAGACTGGCCTACAACTTTCAGAGACTCTCCTGATAATGAGCAGTATGAAATCTCGAGGTCTTCAAGCAACAGAAGTTTCACGACTGCTTCAATAAGTCCCTCGTTTGTTATTTGACAGCACAATGCAAGTTTGAGGCTTCTCAGATTACTTGAACTGCAAATAGTTGGGTGTTATGATTTAGAAACATAATCAAAGATAGAGAAGAAGAACCATAAGATGCAAAACATCTTATCGTAGCATCCCAATAACCTGAAGCTAACAATTTAGATCTCAGAAGCATAACAATCTTAGAATCAACTATCAAGGTGGATGTTTTCTACTCCAAATTGGAAAGGGCAGGGGAATAACGTGTCACAAAAGCCTGCAAGTAAACTTTGCCACTCAACACTATTGAGAACACTACAGAAACAAAATCACTGGCACTGGTTCAACAAATAAACTTGCAATGCGTACATTCACAAGTAAGAGTAACTCAATGTCCAAAAGTGCATTCATCAGAATCAGCAGACGGAAAGAGACAAAAAAATCCTCCAAAAACAATCATTAAGCTACCAATAATTTCCCCACTTTTCTTAAGGAATAAGAAGTTAGGAACTCAGAACTAGCAAGTTGTTTCATGGCCAAAATCTGTACTAACCCTACATCTAGCAAAACCCCATACAAAGACTGAAATCAAAACAACCCAATTCTCTAAAAAATGATTCAAATAATTCCCCTTGAAGAGATTATGAGCCACAGGGACAGGGAGGGAGAGAGACAGAACCTATCGGCGATGTAATTGAAGAGAGAATCAGTACAAAAGCTCAGAATATTGATCTCAACCAACCCGCCTTGGCTACGATCAACTGCGTGACGGCACATTTTCTCGAGGTAGTCGTAATCCACGGCTCTGAAGTTATGCATGTCAATTTTCCGCCACATCGAGGGGTCTTTGCAGACGCGACGCCACGATCTGCACACTTTCTGTGCGTTTTCCAATATCTCAATCGCGCCAAGCCGGTGCAGAATCGATGACGTCAATTCCGGCGGAAGCTCCGCCCAGTTTCTAGATTCTCCTTCCTTCATCGCCGGAGGCAAAGACGAAGAAGCCATTCTATCTAAGGATTAAAATGTCAGAGGAAATATTGATACGGTACTCGCCTGTAATTTACAACAGGGTCCTCATGATTTCACATATTCACGAAACTAATTTGGGCCAAACTTTCTAAATATTGGGCCTAGGCCTATAATCAAAAAGCCCCATCACATTGTTCTCGCGGGTTAAAACAATCAGTCACCCTCTATCTCGAATTATGTTGTATTTATTAGAAAATATTATAGAGATATAGTCTTCTCCTAGTTTGCTTAAAACTTGATTGAGCTTTATGAATTTTGACCATTTCTTTAAGTTTACAAACCTATAGTCTTACACAGCCTACAGGTTATAGAAAGTTATAGAAATTTCGAATCTTCAAACCATTGTAAACAGTTTAAAAGTATTTTTTATCAGAAAATAAATTTATCCCTCTACGAACCTAAACATAATTATGAAATGAAGTCTATTCTGATAAAAAAAAAAACAAAAAAAATAGAAGAAAAAAACTGAAAAGACAATAAAAAAGGAAAAAGGGGAATGACATGGCTTGGACTAAAAAAAAACTAATATGGCTTTTGTGACTCAACGTTTTTGTCGAAGTTTGTGTGTGGTGAAAAAAGCCGCACGATCCGACCGAGACTCCACGTGTCCGAATCTGGGGGGAGGTTCGTGAGACAGTGGTGGGTCACCCAAAGAAGGAGAAGAAGAACAGGTCTTCAGGGTGGGGTTTACTGGTTATAGCCGGTTATTCGCTCTTCAGACACGTTCGGGGTTACTGGTATAAGACCAGAGGGGTTTAAGCCCTTTTCACGTTCGTTACCTTTTTCCACATAAAAAGGGTTTTTCAATTTCGCACCAAAAAACAAAAAAGAAAAACCTTTTCTTTGTTTTCCTGTTAAAATGTGGGTGATGATATGAACATTTGCATTCCGGTAGAGAATTCTGTTGATTCTTCTTGTTTCTCTTACATATTTGTTTCTCTGATCTTCTTGTTGAGAAAGTTTTAAGTTTTCTTGGATCTGCTTTTCGAATTGCGGTCACAGATGCGAGATTCCTGTTTAATAAACAGATTTATTGGACGGGGGTCTCTGTTGAATTTTGGTTTCTTAGAACAAGAACTGTGTTTGGTTTCCATGAAAATGTAGTTTGAGACCCCGAGTTTCCATTAATTTTTCTTGTTAATTCAAAATTCATGCTCTGTTTTCTCTTTACGATCATCAAGTAACTGAGGTTTTGGATCTTGGTGAATAGAAATTTCAATAACTTGGGTTGTAGCGAGGTTTTACAGAAATTCCTCTCTCTAAAACTGGAAAGTTTAATGCTAATTCACATATACAGGATGAGAGCATTTTTGCAATGCGAGAGATCTTATAGATCTATTGGAAAATTCTAATACATTGTTGGACTCATCATCATTAACCTAATTTTCCTTCCTGCCTGCAGGGGTCTTGTCTGGGTTGATTTTTCCGTGAGAATGCACTCGTTTTGTTGAATGTCTGAAATGTTATTCAAGTCATGGTGTTGCAAAAGAGGCTTGATTATGGATTCAATGGCTATGAGGTGCCTCCCACACCTCGAGCTGCAAGATCACCAAGAGTAAATTGATTCTCTTAACTTTTGTATTTTTTTTTAACATTATTATATGTTCCAACGTTCTTCCCCTCTGATATGTCTGTTTGTGTTTGTGGTTCCGCCAGAAGAGTGCTTTCAAGAAGAAAAGCGAAAACAATCAAATATCGTCCTTCGATTTGTTGGCTGCAGTAGCTGGAAAACTGTTGCTTGAAGGTGGGGGGAATTCTTCTTCCTCAAGTAACAACGCCTCGGGATCTAATGAAGATCAGTGTGCAGTTAAGAAAGAACCGCTCTATGGCGGCGATCAAACCGTGGAAGAAGAGACTGATTGTGATCTTCATGACAATGATGCTGAAAGGAGATTCTTTGTCTCTGAGATCCTTCAAAAAGCTCATGAAATGGAAAGATCTCCAAGCCCTCCGAAAGATTTCCATTTTGGATCTACTTCTGGTATAACTTCTGACTCCTCGGAGAAGTTTGGAACTCAAGAATTAGAGGAAACCAAAATCGGCAATGGTTATTGCTATAGGCCAGAGACTAGTGATAAGAAATCAATGCTTGGGGGTCGTCTCAATTGTGAACCAAAGTTATCAAGGAATGTTAAGGATGAGCATCGTGTAGGTAGTGGATTCAGGAAACCAATACCCGCAAACCCTTCGGTATGCTCTGATGATGTAGGTTTACTCGGTTGGGAAAATGATGATGGCGAAAACTTCTCAGACCGTTACACAACAAAGTCATGTAGGTCAACTCTGCGTATAGGAGATAGAAGAATAAGAAAAGTTTTGGCTTCAAAGTTTTGTAAAGTCTCTTCAAAGCAGAAAGATACAACGGTAACTAATTCAGGTGAGCATATGGACCATTTGTGGGGGTTAGTTATATGTTCTTTGAACGATGTTATGGTTTACTTATGGGGTTATCTATGAAAATGTTAAAGACATGGTTTACATGGTTACTACAGCAAGAAACATTCTCTCAGGAGCTCAAGCTGAAACTTATGTGTGTTTTTTTCTGATAATGTTTAGACTTGGACTTGAAGCATGGTTACTACAGCAAGAAACATTGTCTCAAAAGCTTAAGATCAGAGAGGAACTATCCAATCAAGAAAAGAAGATACTTTGATGGTTATACAGCATCACAATCCCAAGAAACAGTTAAAAATGAAGGCCTTTCTAGTTCACCTCCAAAGGGTACGTATTATCAAGAGCTAGTCATTTCAGCTTCAAAGTCATAACCACATTATGATGATTAACTTTGAGCTTTGAGCTTTGTTTTTTACAGCTTCGGCTTTTCTGTCATCTATAGCTTGTCAGAAGCAGCCAACATTCCAATCAAGAGATTCTCACGGTATCTTTTTCTATTAAGGTTTTCTTGTTTCCATCACTCAAGAGTTTTGTATTGATACTGTTCATTTTTCTTTGCTGTGCTTAGTGAAACTTGGAATCAAGTCATTTAGAGTTCCTGAACTTTTCATTGAAATTCCAGAGACCGCTACTGTTGGTTCGCTAAAGGTTTGATTTTTTTTGCATTGAGATTTCTGGAAATTAATTAAGGGTCATTTATAATTTTGGATAATGATGAGAAAATGTGCTTCTCTTCGCTAGAGGACAGTCTTGGAAGCTGTGACCACAATCCTTGGAGGTGGATTACGCATAGGTGTTCTTGTTCATGGAAAAAAGGTTAGAGACGACAACAAAATGCTTCTTCAGACTGGAATCTCTCTAGACAGTACTCTTTCAGATACTTTAGGCTTTTGCCTTGAGCCCAATCCTCCACAATCCACAAAACCGCTTTCTCCTGAAGATTCCGATATTGTGCGTCCGTGTAATGTACCTCACACTCTAACAAGGTCAGTCTCACTCCGGTGATGCAATGTTTGCTTTTTTCTTTCTTTGATGCAGAAAAGGATCCTTTTGCTGATGTTTTCCGAAACTTGTTTGTCCATTAGGTGTCTCCCATCACAGGGGAAGCATGCTAAACCGAGTAACTCTGTAGAAAGTGACCTTGACTCCAAACCCTCTGCTCCAAATAGGGCTAAACCCGCCTACTCCAGAGCCTTGATTCCTGTCTCTCCTCTGCATGTTCAGGCTTTATCCGTAGTCCCACCTCGGAAACCCAAGCGATCTGAGGTGGCACAGCGCAGAATCCGCCGCCCGTTCTCTGTTGCAGAAGTAGAGGCCCTTGTTCAAGCTGTGGAGAGACTTGGGACCGGAAGGTAAATAATTTGTTAATGTTACACCAAAGTAAAAGACTCGATTTCCATCAAGAATTGTTCCGAGATAGTTAAAGTATTGCTGTGCATATCTATCTGCAGGTGGCGTGATGTAAAGTTGCGAGCTTTTGATAATGCTAAGCACCGGACTTACGTTGATTTGAAGGTAAAAATAATAAAAAATCTCTCCTTTTACAGCTCACTCTCTTCACCGGGAAGGTGCAGTGAATGAGGTCTATGTTTCTTGTGCAAGAAGTAATTATCTTTGGGTTTGATAGGACAAATGGAAGACGCTGGTGCACACAGCAAGAATATCGCCACAGCAAAGGAGAGGTGAGCCAGTTCCACAGGAGCTCTTAGACCGGGTACTAACGGCTCATGCCTACTGGTCCCAGCAACAGGGGAAACAACAGTTGCTAGAGGGAGAGGGACCCCAGAAGCTCGAGACCAGTCTTGCTCTATAGACCAGGAACAAAATGTTATCTTCGCGACGTGAAAATGAACGTTAGCGGGATGAACCTGGAATTTTTTTCTTTCATATATACTTTTTTGTTTGTTTGTCTGTTTGTTTTGTCATGTTATGTACTTGAGGAGATTCGATTTGAAAAAGAAAAAAAAGGAATGGATTGTGGTGAAGAAGATAGAGATGAAGATATGTGAAGTCTGGTGTAATTGTCACAGTGCTTGGTTATAATAAGAGGCTACTTTCTTTTGTTGCCTTGCAAAAATTGAGATTCTTGAGGTATATTGTTCTGGAGAATCCGCACGCACAAAGAGTGTCTCACAAGCTATTCAAATATATGTCTGAATTAAAAACTTGTCGGTTGATAGAGATACCTTTTGTATGTGGAGAAAGTGAAATATGTTTTTGAGCAGGTCATACATTATAAACTGCAATTGTTACATTTCATAGACACGTAGACCAAGACATGTAACCTCGTAATTTTGTATAATGTTGTCGTGGTATGTTTTTGACAAATACCGTAGAATGCATGTTTTTGATCAAAGGAAAAGAATCAAGAAAGTTGAAAGGTGGTAGAAATGACAAGTGAGATCTTTTGGATCGCTAAGAAACAGTTCTCATAGTATGATGTAAAAACCATCAAGTAGCTCTCTCATACACGAACATGTGGGGGCTTGAGACAAGATTCCTTGACAAAAATAAAAGCTAAAGTTGATATGAGGAAATGGAACCAAATAATTATTCACTTTGTCTTTTTGTGGTAATAGCTATGCGATATTTTTCGATGGCTAAACACACTTTCTAGACACACAACAACAACAAAACAAAAAAAAAAGGAATATGATGGAAGATTCTTTAGGATATCATCGATCAATGGAGAGAAATAATTGGAGATATCGTCATTTTCATTATCTCACATCTTTATCGAAAGTCGATAACATTGAGTGATCTTGTTGGATGTATGTTAAGATTTTTCGACTTCCAAAAACTCAAAATTAATTGGTAATAAGTAAATTGGTTCAAATCCGTTATATATTACTCAAGATCTTTCTTAATTTTCGATGTGAAATATTTTCACATGCCCCTCGAGATAATGACATGTATTGCTATTAATTTCGACAATATCCCATCATAAGATTAATTTCGGGTTAGATCGGTCGGATTAATTCGGATCCTACCGATTTCGGTTAAGAACGATCGAGACTCTTTCGATGGACCGGATCGATTTTGGTTTGGATTGGACAGCGTGTGTTCGAACTCTGATACCATATTAAGATTCATGAATTTCTAACTCAAAAGTCAAAACTAATTGACAATGAGTGGATTGACCCAAATTATTTATATATTGTAAACGATAAATTGTTTTTATTTACGTCAGACACCTTGATAATAAAATATACGAATTTTATAATAGGAAATATCTCTACTAGTCTTCCACATAAAACCGGGTCAACGTAACAAAGTGATTTAGGAATGTTGAATAATTTTTTGTTTCCGGAAAAAAATGTTAAATTATGATTGCTATCTGCCAATTGCTTATAAACAAAAAAAAAAATATATATATATATATCAATTCTAAGTAAAAGTAAAAGGAGAGAAACAGTAAAATTTTGTTTGTCCGGATCCGGAAAGATTCTCTTTCAGACTCGATAGACCCAAGAAAATATCCTGATCGACTCAAAAGAAAATTCACGTATTTATTTTATGATATCTTTCGAGTAAAACGATTCTTATCTTTCATTTGCTCCTCTCCTCTCCTCTGCTCTCTCTCTCAAGGTTCTTCCTTCCTTGTCATCTTGTTGCCGAATCTTACCCACAAGAGGTATGCTGATTACTTCTCTCAAATCTCCCTGCTTTGTAACTATTCTCTCTTTTCTGATCTTCTCTGGTCTGGTTTTGGTGATTGTTCAGGAATAAAGTCTCGACCTTTTCATTGATTTCAAGGACTCTGGATTTTGTGAACTGCTTCTTCCATTTTTGGGATTTTAGCTTCTTTTTCTTCCGATCCATGGGTTCTTATTCAGGTGGATCCTTGGATGGGTTCGATTTCAATAGCGAGTTTTATGATTTGCCTGGCTCAAACGAAACCTTAGGTCTAGCAAATGGATTCTATCTAGATGAGCCTTTCTTAGATTTCGCATCTTTCGATCATTCATCTGCTCCTTCAGAGACATATCCCCACAACAACAACAAAGCTGCACCAGCAGATCCATTATCATCCCCATCCGATGACGCTGATTTCTCGGATTCGGTTTTGAAATACATAAGCCAAGTGCTTATGGAGGAGGACATGGAAGAGAAGCCTTGTATGTTTCACGACGCCTTGGCTCTTCAAGCAGCCGAGAAATCTCTCTACGAGGCCCTCGGCGAGAAGTACCCTTCTTCTTCTTCCTCTATGGACCACCATCGAGCTTACCCGGACAAATTGCCTGATGATAGTCCTGATGGTTCTTGTTCAGGTGGCGGCTTCAGTGATTACGCTAGCACCACCACCACCACTTCCTCTGATTCACACTGGAGTGTTGATGGTTTGGAGAATAGGCCTTCTTGGTTACAGACACCCATCCCTAGTAACTTTGTTTTCCAGTCCACTTCTAGGCCGAACAGTGTCACGGGTGGTGGTAATAGTGCGGTCTTCAGGTCAGGTTTTGGCGATGATTTGGTTTCGAGTATGTTCAAAGATAGTGAATTGGCTATGCAGTTCAAGAGAGGGGTGGAGGAAGCGAGTAAATTCCTTCCTAAATCTTCTCAGCTCTTCATCGACGTGGAGAATTACATTCCGAAGAATCCAGGATTCAAGGAAAACGGTTCTGAGGTTTTTGTTAAGACGGAGAAAAAGGATGAGACAGAGCATCATCACTCTGCTCCTCCTCCCAACAGATTGACTGGAAAGAAAAGCCATTGGCGCGACGAGGATGAAGATTCCGTCAAAGAAAGAAGTAACAAGCATTCTGCTGTGTATGTTGAGGAAACCGAGCTTTCTGAAATGTTTGATAAGATTTTGATATGTGGCCCTGGGCAACCTGTATGCATTGTTGAACAGAAGTTTCCAGCAGAACCTGCCAAAGTTGAGACAACACAGCAAATTGTGGCGCAGTCAAATGGAGCAAAGACCCGCGGAAAGAAATCAACTGCTAATACTACTAGTAGTAGTAATGATTCTAAGAAAGAAACTGTTGATTTGAGGACTCTTTTGGTATTATGCGCACAAGCTGTGTCAGTGGATGATCGTAGAACCGCCAATGAAATGTTAAGACAGATACGGGAGCATTCTTCGCCTCTGGGCAATGGGTCAGAGAGATTGGCTCATTATTTCGCAAATAGTCTCGAAGCTCGCTTAGTTGGTACTGGTACACAGATCTACACCGCTTTATCTTTGAAGAAAACATCTGCAGCAGACATGCTGAAGGCTTACCAGACATACATCTCAGTCTGCCCGTTCAAGAAAGCCGCTATCATATTTGCTAACCACAGCATAATGCGTTTGACTGCAAACGCCGACATGATCCACATCATAGATTTTGGGATATCTTACGGTTTTCAGTGGCCTGCTCTGATTCATCGCCTCTCGTTCAGACCTGGTGGTCCGCCTAAGCTTCGGATTACCGGGATAGAGCTTCCTCAGCGCGGTTTTAGACCAGCGGAAGGAGTCCAGGAGACAGGTCATCGCTTGGCTCGCTACTGTGAGCGTTACAATGTTCCGTTTGAGTACAACGCGATTGCTCAGAAATGGGAAACGATCAAAGTCGAAGACTTGAAGATTCAACAAGGTGAGTTTGTGGTGGTTAACTCCCTGTTCCGTTTCAAGAACCTTTTAGATGAGACCGTTGTGGTAAACAGCCCGAGAGATGCGGTTTTGAAGCTGATAAGGAAAGCAAACCCGGATGTATTCATCCCGGCGATCCTAAGTGGATCCTACAACGCACCGTTCTTTGTGACGAGGTTTAGAGAAGCCTTGTTTCATTACTCGGCTCTGTTTGATATGTGTGACTCGAAGCTGACGAGGGAAGACAAGATGAGGCTGATGTTTGAGAAAGAGTTTTATGGAAGAGAGATTATGAATGTTGTGGCTTGTGAAGGGACGGAGAGAGTGGAGAGACCAGAGACTTATAAGCAGTGGCAGGCGAGAGTGATCCGAGCCGGGTTTAGACAGCTTCCGCTTGAGAGGGAACTGATGCAGAATCTGAAGTTGAAAATCGAAAACGGGTACGATAAAAATTTCGATGTTGATCAAAATGGTAACTGGTTGCTTCAAGGTTGGAAAGGTAGAATCGTGTATGCTTCATCTGTTTGGGTTCCTTCGTCATAGATGTTCTTTCTTGTGTTCCCAAGTAAGTGGCTTATATGTAGGGCTTTTCTGTTTCTCGCCACTACGAGTGGATTGGGTTCAGAGTTAGGGTTCTTGGACACTAGAGTATTGTTATATGCTCGTGACATAGCTTCTGTAAGAGTATAGCATAAGAGAGATAGTACTCTATGTATGTTCACGCAATCTTATGTTGCATAAATAATGAAAATCTAACTTTTTTAATGTCTTGTTTACTATAAAGTTCTTTTGCATCAGTCTCGCAGAGTGTGACATGACATCGTTTGTTGAAGGTTTACAAGTTAGTGGCGGATTATTCTAATGAATTAATGATTTTCCCAAGTAATATACCAAAGAAATAATTAAAACTTTCAAATGTGAAAAACACCCATGAAATTTTATTATCGTTGTAACTATTTCTAATCTACATCGAAATACATCATCATCGGTGCCAATGTGTTATTATTAATCTGACAACCTACGCTTCCTAGTTCCTACCAATACCGATCAACAGGATGACACATGGTTTTAATTGAAGTTTTTACAGTTATCGATTTAACAACAAACATAATTTCAAAATCAAATAAATAATCAATCCAATTAACTGTCCTTAGTACTAAATATTTGTAAACAAACAATATACTACTCAAACGTGATACCCACTCAATTTTGATTTATATATATGTAGGCTTTTATGTGGTGTGAAACTCGCAATATATATGTTAGAATAATGACAATGTGAGATCAGATCCAGAGGTCCCTTTCACTTTATTCGTTTTTACTTATTTATATTTTTGGGTCCAAATTGATAAGTACTATATATATACATAATTTAATTTTGATGTAGTTTTTTTGCTAATAATTCGTACTGGTCAAAATAATCAACTCCACCTATCAGGAATCCCTCTCTATTAATCTTGCTCCCCAAGTTTTATATACGAAACTCTTCTTCTTCTTTTTTTGTCAACTATACTTTTGCCTTTTGGAATCAAATTAATAAAAATAGTTTTCTGCGATACACATTTGACAAATAAAATGGGATTTGATCAAATACATATATAAATTTGATGCTGTAGAACCCAAGTAAATGGTGTGTATTTACCCAAAAAAAAAAAAACATGACAGTAGGATTCACATCAGTAGATTGTGTGTATTTGCAACCATATGGATCATTTAAGTTTCGTTTTTTGGGTCATCAATTACACAAGTTAATTGGAGGGAATTAGGAGATACATAGTAGATTGGATATCCGTCCCGCATTAGTCAAGCGGGTAACATGTAGATTATGAAAAAAAACAAAACTTTACCGGTTAAACAAAAAAGGGTTTGGCGGGTAACCCGCAACATTTCTAGTAAAAAAACACAACATTATCACATAAATGCAGATACCCGCAAATCCGCTTCTCCAAATACACCAACATGCACCCACCCGCCATTTATAAGCCCGATCCGCATAACCCGCAAGTATTGATAATTTAATTTTGATCGATCTGTATCCGCTACGCAGCGAATCTAACGAGACGAGACCCGCGGATTATGACTCAAATTGACAGCTATACATAAAACATGTATTAAGAGTCATTGATGTTAAAAAAAAAAAAAAAAAAAACATGACAGTCACTACTACTAAAGAAAGAGGTGGGCCCAAAAGCCCACGAATGCTACAGATAAAAAAAAAAAGACAGGTCAAAAGGAGCCGACAAATATAGTATTGACTCCTCAAAGGAATCGCAAGACTGGTCTTGTCCCCCTCGCGTTTCCCGGGAGACTTCCTCCTTTCTCTCTATTCTCTCAATTTCTTGCTGCTTCTCTCACGCATAGCAATATCTAATCGCATGTGCATATCTCCTAGCTCCTGTGACGTAATCATCTAAAAAAAAGTCCACGGCTTTTTCCCTTCCTACTTGTCCACTTAGTTATATCATCCCATTTCTTATTCTTCTTCAGATGTAAGGCAGTCGAGTTCTCGTCTCCTCCAGATTTTCCATTGTAGGTTTGGGTTTTGAAGAGGAACCATATTCATTGAATTAGGGTTTTGTTTTTTGATGATGGAATCGAATTTCTCTAGGGTGGTCAACGGTTTCGAGTATTATGATGTGGGTTTCTTACCGAATCCGCTTCCGGATTTCGGATTCGGCGTTCCTTCGTCGAGCGATTTCGATCTCCACCAACCTTCAATTTGGCTTCCAGCAACACAAGATCAAGATCAAGATCATCATCACTACTCTCCTCCAACTGATGAGATCGATTCCGAAAACACCCTTTTGAAATACGTAAACCAGATCCTCATGGAAGAGAGTATCGCGGAGAAGCAAGCTATGCTCTACGATTCATTGGCGCTACGACAAACCGAAGAAATGTTGCAGCGAGTGATCAGCGACCCACAAACTCAACCTTTTATGATTCCTAATTCGATTACTAGTAGTAGTAGTACTAGTAGCGGTGATTATTGGAGCAGTAACAGCAATTCTAGTGTCCGCATCGAAACAGGATCTAATTCTACTGAGAGTGAAGTGTTGTATGATCATCCTCTTGGTGATTCTGGTGTTGCGTCGTTTCAAGGGACGTCAGACATGTTGCGTGGAGGCGGGGGATTCGGACACCCAGCGAATGAGATCCTTGTCAGGAGTATGTTTAGTGATGCAGAATCAGTTATGCAGTTTAAGAGAGGGCTAGAGGAAGCTAGCAAGTTTCTTCCTAATACCAATCAATGGATCTTCAATCTCGAGGATGAGAGGAAAGGAGTCGTTTCGGTGAAACAAGAGAAAGGATTGTCCGGTATCTCGAGAACTAGGAAAAATCATCACGAGCGTGAGGAAGAAGAGTATCTAGAGGAAACAAGGAGTAGTAAGCAATCTGCAGTGAATCTGGAAGATGGGAAGTTAACAGAGTTCTTTGATAAGGTTTTGCTTCTTGATGGCCAATACGATCCGCTGATTATCGAAGATGGCGAGAATGTTTCAAGCAAGGCTCAGGCTAATAAGAAAGAAGGAGGCCGTGCGAAGAAGAACAAGAGTCAAGCGGTTGATTTCCGCACGCTTCTCACGCTATGCGCGCAATCGATTTCCGCAGGCGATAAGATTACCGCTGATGATTTGCTGAGGCAGATACGGAAGCAAGGGTCACCTCTTGGTGATGCATCACAGAGACTAGCTTATTTCTTCGCCAATGCGCTCGAGGTGCGTCTTCAAGGAAGCACCGGAACTATGATCCAGAGTTATTACGATTCCATAACCTCGAAGAAAGGAACAGCTGCTGAGATTCTTAAATCCTACAAAGTGTTCTTGTCTGCGTCTCCGTTCATTACCTTGATCTATTTCTTCTCCAACAAGATGATTTTTGATGCTGCCAAAGATGCTTCGGTTCTTCATATAATCGATTTCGGGATCCTTTACGGTTTCCAGTGGCCCATGTTTATACAGCACATATCAAAGAGCAAAACCGGGCCACGGAAACTACGGATTACCGGAATCGAGCTTCCTCAGCACGGTTTTCGTCCAACCGAAAGAATAGAGGACACGGGTCGAAGACTGACAGAGTATTGCAAACGGTTTGGAGTTCCGTTTGAATACAATACAATTGCATCTAAGAACTGGGAAACAATCAGGATGGAGGAGTTCAAGATCCGACCAAACGAAGTTCTTGCGGTCAATACCGTGCTCCGGTTAAAAAACCTTGGGGACGTGACTCCAGGCGAAGAGGATTGCCCGAGGGACGGATTCCTAAAACTGATCAGAGACATGAACCCAGACGTTTTCCTGAGCTCGACGATTAACGGGTCGTTCAACGCTCCGTTCTTCACCACACGGTTCAAAGAAGCTCTGTTTCATTACTCGGCGCTCTTCGACATGTTTGGTTCGACTCTATCGCAAGAGAACCCGGAGAGGATGCATTTCGAAGGGGAGTTTTACGGGAGAGAAGTGATGAATGTGATAGCGTGTGAAGGAGTGGATAGGGTCGAGAGGCCGGAGACTTACAAGCAGTGGCAAGTGAGGATGATGAGGGCTGGGTTTAAGCAGAAGCCTGTGGAGGCAGAGCTTGTGGAGGCGTTTAGGGAAAAGATGAAGAAGTGGGGTTACCATAAAGACTTTGTGCTTGATCAAGATAGTAACTGGTTCTTGCAAGGTTGGAAAGGTCGCATCCTATTCTCTTCTTCTTGTTGGCTCCCTTCTTAGCTTTTTAAATTATATATGTTCATCAATCAAATATTTTTCATGTAATCCCAATTTTTGTATTTATGTTTTGTTTGTTTCTTTTACTCGATTTTCCTTAGTTTTGCTATGTACAATGACATGCTATTATTATGTTAAAAAGCTAAAGAGGTTAACTGAATCTTTACTCTTTAGTAGCGATGGACCATTTTACTTGACGTAATTGAAATTTCTATTCTTCTTTCATTGAGCAGAACTGAATCTAGATGATGGTAATTTAGGGTTCCACCCGCAAGCAACTAAAGCTCAAAAGAGCCCAAGGTGGGTTTTAATATAGGTTAAAAGGTTACTTCTCCAGAAAGAATAATCCCCTCCATCGCTAAAACATGAAGATACAGTAGCGTGTTTTGTTATTGCCTTCGATTAAATTTACATTTGAGTAACCAATTATTTGGGTGTCTAAGTCGGAACCACCTGTGGCTCAAGCGGCGGAGCTCCATCATCCTCCGCTGGCTTCACCGTCACAGGCTCCTCCTGGCTCTTCTTCTCTGTCTCTTCAAATCCAGATTTAAACCTGTCGTAATTCGTCGTCTCACCCGACTTAAACGGACGCTCACCCAAAACTTTAGCAAGATCGTCCTGATGCAGAACCTCCTTCTCTAGCAATAGCTCAGCGATCTGAGCCACTTGCTCTTTGTGTTCCTCTATCAGCTCAACCGTTCGCTTGTAAGCTTTGGCCACCCATTCTCGGACCTCTTCATCTATCATCGCACCGGTTCTGTTGCTGTACGGTTTGGAGAACTCGTCTTCTCGTTGTGGGAACGAAAGCAATCCTATCTTGTCACTGAATCCGTACACCGCCACTTGTGCGTACGTCATCTTGGTCACCTTCTCCAGATCGTTCTGAGCGCCGGTCGAGATTCTCCCAATCAATACCTGCATTCAAAACCCACCAAACGAAAAGGATTCACATCTTGAAGAAAAAACAAACAGAAATTATATGACCTAAAACCGTAATGAGAATTCTTCATCTGTGTAAGAGAAAACAACTAAACTAATTCTCAAGTCTCAACTCTATCTGTGTAGCATAAACTAATTCCGTTTCCTGACTAATGGTTTATGTTTCCTTATTTCTTTTTTCTAGTGCTTTGCTTTTACGTTTTAGTATAGGTAAGGATGTTAGAGAGAGCTTTGGAGGGTTTATTAGTTTTCAACCGAGGCTTTGAGCTTTGTTAAACGTTCATAACGCTCATTGCAATAAAGAGAGCCTTTTGGGACTTTATTCTTATTTGTGATCCTTCACTCCTAACACTATCCCGTTTCACAACCAAAGGGAGTTGAAGTTGGTAGAAAGGTTTACCTGTTCAGCTGCCCGGCCACCGAGAGTCATGCAAGTCATGTCGAAGAGTTGTTCTTTTGTCATGAGCAAGTTTTCATTTGGAACATACTGGGCAAACCCGAGCGCTGATGTGCCTCGAGGAACAATAGTCACCTTTAGCAGTGGTTCTGCATGTTCCAGGAACCAGCCAGCAACCGCATGGCCAGACTCATGATATGCAACTGTACGGCGCTCCAGCTTGCTTATTACCTGAGGTCATGGAACCACCAAAACAAATTGTAGAACATTCAGGTGTCCATTTCCAAGCTTTTGGAGAAAAAGGAAATATCCAGCTCTTATTGAGGTCTTAATGGACCGACAATCAATAATTCATAGCAAATAAAATTTGGCGGTAAACAGTTGAGCTGTGTTTGTTGATAAGGCTAAAAGCACATACCATGTTTTTCTTCTCTAGACCTCCAATAACACGATCGATTGCAGAGTCAAAGTGTGCCATTGTAACTGTTGCTCCTTCATGCCTGGCAGCAATAAGAGCTGCCTCATTACAGACATTCGCAATGTCAGCTCCAGCAAATCCGGGAGTGAGGGCTGCAAGCCTTTGTGAGTAATATGAGGGCTCATGATCAAGTTTGATCTTCTTCAAGTATATCTGGAATATCTGATCACGGCCTTTAATATCAGGTTTGTCTATGGTAATCTGCCGATCAAACCGGCCAGGCCGTAACAAAGCTTTATCGAGAATATCCGGCCTGTTAGTCCCAGCAAGCACGACAACTCCAGCGGTAGTACCAAATCCATCCATTTCAACTAGCAGCTGATTAAGAGTGCTTTCACGCTCATCGTTTCCACCAGAGAAACCTCCACGTCCTCTTGCACGGCCAATCGCATCGATCTCATCGATAAATATTATGCTAGGTGCACATTGTCTAGCCTCTTGAAACAAGTTTCTCACTCTGGAAGGTCCCACACCAACAAACATCTCCATGAAATCTGAGCCAGATATCGACAGAAACGGCACAGCTGATTCCCCAGCCGTAGCTTTTGCTAGAAGGGTCTTTCCAGTCCCTGGTGGGCCAACTAAAAGCGCACCTTTTGGGATTTTAGCTCCCAAATTTTCATATTTCTTTGGGTTCTGAAGGAAATGCACAAATTCCATAATTTCTTGTTTAGCCTCCTCGCATCCCGCAACGTCTTTAAAATATATCTGGCAAATACCAAAAAGAAAGAAAAAAAAAATCGGTTGTAAATCCCAATAGCTTCACGAAAGGGTATGAGGGTGCTAGTTCTAATTCTCCACCCCGATCGAAATGCTAACCTTATTCTTGGAATTTTTATCTGCTCTTGTGATTTGAGCTTTCCCTATATTGAAAATTCCACGGCCACCCTTCCCACTAGGTCCTCCTACACTTCCCAGTCCACCTTGCATCCGTCTTGCCCCATAAATTAGTGTACCCAAGAGAAGTAAAGTCGGTGCAAACCTCAACAGTTCCTGGTACCAGATCATTTCAGAGACGTAGGTGACAGGAACAAAGTCATGAGAATCAATGCCAAGTGCTTCTTGGGCCTCTTCGAGTTTCTCCTCAAATGATTCAACACTACCAATATTAAAGTAGTACTTATACTGACCACCACGTCCTTTAGCAGGAACTCCATTACCAGGACCTTGAACAACTTCTTCAGTTGTTTGGTTTTTTGGTGAACTACTCACAAAGACTTTCGCGACTGATTTATTAGAAACATCAATGTGATCCACTAGACCAGCCTCAAGAAGCTTGTTTTTGAACTCCTGGAAACTAATCTGAACCAACAGAAAACACGGAAAATTAGTTTACATATCTCATGCCCAGTTCCATTAGATGACATGATGTAGGTTAGATCCAAGATAAACAATGTTTAGTTAAACATGCTTGCCTGTTGCTGTTCTCGGGAACCAAGCGAGAAAGAAGAAAGGATTAAAGCAATGGCCATCAGAGAAATTAACATATTTCGGAATTCCTTGGTGTTAATGTCCCCAACATTCTCATTTTCATTTTTCTTTGAACCCTCTGCATTGCAACAAAAACATATCAAATAACTACAGCCTTCAAACAAAAATTCACAATCCTTTAAGAAGGGAAAAAGGCGTAATGATGAGCATATGATACTTGTATTTCAAAAACATTGGTATGATGATAATTTCTCAGTCTGGGCATGTCGTAGGCCATTTCTATTGCTGACTTCTAAATTATTAATGCCCTTATTGGTCAAACATCTTCACTTAGTAAAGCCTACAATTTTCTGCCTAACCATCAAATAAAAAAGATATGACATCCAAAAGTATCAACTGGTCTAGTCGATTTCTTCTGTATAGCAACATATGGATTTGGCATCCAAAAGAAAGGGAATATTACCTCTGGATTCGGATTTCTGCTCATTCTTGGGTGCTTGCTTAGTGTTTTTCGGATAGTACTTCTCATAATCTGCACAATAGCATTGATGAGAATCCAGAAACGAATGGGCACCAATCATCTCTCAAATTAATACGACTAATAATTTGATTCCATGAAATTTCAAGGGTTTGATTCATACTCTTCTTCTTCTTCGGGCTTTCGCTAGAGAAGAACCGACGCAATCTAGGGTTAGCGAAAACGCGGCTCAAATCATTGGTATCCAGTCCCTTCCGAGCAGCTAAAGAAGCAAATTGCCGCCTCAGAAACCCTAATCCACCATCAGCCTGATTGGCGGCCGCCTCAAGAGCCGGCGGCGCGCGAAGCCTCCCCTCGTTTAAAATCGCCGATCTCACACCACCGCCGTATACCAATCCCTAATTTCACACATATAAATTAGGAAATAGATACACAGAAGCATCTGAAAAGAAAAGGAAAAAACAAACGAACCTTGGAACGATAGGATCGAGCGACGGAGCAACCAAGCTTGGAGAAAATCATTGTCAGAGAATCAGGACGACCAAAAGTGAGCTCGCATAATATATAGAAACGGAAACCGGAGATCTAATCAAAACCCAAACGAACTTTCGTTTCAGATTGGAGCAAACTATCGGAAGATCAATAGCCAGCCCAGAACGAAATTTGGGATTTTTTGTTTGTTGAAAGAGCAATGACTATGAGCTGCTTGGGAGGCAAGACACCAACGCGTTTCAGTCTCCAACATATATAATTTGTTCCGTGGATCATTTCAACCGGTTTGGCTTCAAGTATCAACCAACCGGTTCTTGATTTTTTTTCGAATGGGATCGCATGATATAGTTGTGGGCCGCGAGGATGGTGTAAATGGGCCTGTATTCGATTAAGCCACATCATTATAAATGACCCCTTTTGAACACAAGTCAAGTCAAGTGTGTGGCAACATTTCTACCAGAATTCACCTACGCTTTGGCACGTAGCAGTATACTCCTCCACGTGTCAGATTCTACACCGCAAGTACAATACAAACCCCTGGCAACTTCCAGAGCAAGCTACGACGTCATACCAAAACTAAAGTACTAAAGAAGCAATCAATCAAGACTTACAGAAGAGTGCGAGAGAAAGGAAAGAAATGGATAATAACGGGTCTATTCACTACGACGGAGAGACGGTGACCGTTGATGATGACTATCACGTGGGATGCACGACGCCGACACGTGAGGATTGCAGGATACCAGCAGATCCGCCGTGTCCGCCGCCGGTGAGAAGGAAGAGATCGCTACACTTTGGAAAGAAGAGGGAACCGCCAAAGAACGGATATTTTCAGCCGCCGGATCTAGACCTATTCTTCTCCGCCTCCAAGCGGCAAGAAAGCTGCGCTTAGATTGCCAATCCTTAGGTGACCTATTATTATTATATATGCTAGTAATATATTGTCCCGTTCCTGGATTGATTTGAGTTTTTTGTAAACGGGTTCGGGTTTTAATGCGGTTTATGTATGTATGTATGTATGTATGTATGTGTATATATGCGCACGTTATAGAATTATAGGCTTGGTGATTTGTATTAAGTAGTTCGGTTTTTTTTTTTGGTGTGGGTGTGATGTATAT
Source organism: Eutrema yunnanense (assembly GCA_002933935.1). NCBI lineage: Eukaryota > Viridiplantae > Streptophyta > Magnoliopsida > Brassicales > Brassicaceae > Eutrema > Eutrema yunnanense. Next base: position 278,077 of record PKML01008214.1, on the reverse strand, counting down.
ATTGTTGAAGGATGCGCAAAACAGTGATCTTGTGTTGAACTTGTATGTGTGGTTTTGATGTTTTTCCTTTTTTTTGTTTGTTTTCTGTCGGGTTTGACTTTTTTTTGTTTAGAGTCTTGCAGTTCTGTGTAATGTCATAGTCAATATAGTCCAATACTAATAAGACTTTACTGTTTTTATCGTGGTTCTCTACAAAATTATTGATATGCATCACGCATGAACCAAAAAAATACTTGGTACGGCTACGAAAGAAGAAAACCATAAAGCATGGGGCTACGCCTGGCCAAATTATCCGGAAATGAAGAAACTACACCAAATCAGACCGAATTATGAAGAAGAGAACCAAACCGGACAGTCATATACTCAAAATACAAATATATATGAAAGTTCATCACATTGACATCAACCCATAAATAAAAATAAAAAAAATGTGCGTATTACCCCGAAAAATAAACCTAACAATTAAATTATTTGAAAAAGTTGCTTCACGTGACAATTATTCTTTTTTCTCGTCGTATTTGACCAGAAAATTATAAAAACTGTGATTAGTAAATTACATTAAATCACGGTTTGAGCAAGGAAATATTATTATGTATTGTTGTGTGGAACAATTTGTTTGTAACCTACATCGGCTGTTACAATATTGGAACAACAAACTTAGCAACAACTTTACGTGAGGAGTGAAAATTAATTGCAGACTCACATCGGTTATTTGGACCTAATAAACTCTTGCCCTTACTTCTATAGCTGATGAGGTAAAGACTATCTCGGCAAAGATAGATGATATGAGTATTGCTACATCTGAGAATAAGACTTTGCCAATTTTGGATCCATTATGCAGAGGTACATTGTTTTTGTTTTTGTTGTAAATATATTTTGGTTGATTCGGATATCTTACATTCTTTCATTTTGCGGTGTCTTGGACACAGTCTCGGTCCAACAGAAATGGTAGTCCGAGGCATGATAAAAAAATATAGCCCTTTATAAATTACAAATTTTGTAGTTAAAAAAAAAAAAATCTTTGCATTTTTGAAAAAAAAATACAGCAAATCGGAAAAAACGAACAAAACACTATTTCTAGAAAATAATCATCCTTGCATTTTTTCATAAATCATTCATTTTTTTTTCAATGGTCTTTAGATAAATAATTATGTGACACAAACCAATTGTTTTTTTAGCTACAAAATAATATTTTAAATAAAACATGGTGTGCAAATTTTGAGCATTATAAACTATTAACCTAAAACTAAATATGTGATAGATGAAACTAATGCAGTGGATCTCTTTAACCTAGGGTGCATTTATCTTTACATGATAACACATGGAAAGCATCATCCCTTTCATTTCAAAAATACCAAAATCACAACTGACATGGCTGATCTTAACCCAGTAAAAACATTTCCTAAAGTTGCTCATCTGATAAAAGGATTGGTGCAATGAAGACCCAATTTACGGTAATCTAATAAATTTTTGTAGAATTTCACTAAAACTTTCACTTATTTCACTTAAAAACATTTAACATATTTTATCACATCTCACTTTATTTGCAGTCTCACTGGAGTCGCAGCGCGTATGCATCCTCTATTTTGGACTTCGCGTCAAAAGTTAGATCTAATCTCAGAGGTTGGTGACTCGTGGCCGCAAAGTAAGATTTGCGATCTAGAGAATAAAGCAGTGGAGGCTCTAGGAAGTCAAGACAAGAAGTGGTTACATAAGCTAAATCATATGCATATAAGCAATTTATTAACTTTTGCGCTTAATAACAATAGGGTCATAAATGATGGTGAGCTTCAAAGCTTTATCCGAGCCATTTGAAACACTTATCATCACTCGAAAAACATTCAAACGGTCAAGATTTGTCCTCTGGTTTTCATTTAAAAAAAAAAAATCAATTCAAATAATTTGTCATGAATTTTCTGAAATTATTGAAATTTTTCATATTTCAGAGAGCAATTGGAGATGGTGTCTTGGCTTATTTCAATCGCATTTTCCCAAAGTTATTTATGGTCGTCTACGAATTGGTCCATCAACACTGCAAGGCATATAGGCATTCCAACATTTTTTCGACTGACCTTTTGTAGCTATTACCTATTTCTTGGTGGATCTATTATGTTATTTTCTCTGTTCATTGAATTTATGCTATTATAAACTTTATGAGAAAAAAGGTTTGCATGAATTTGTTATTTTAATGTTAATATACTGTGGTTAGTTGAATGAGTTATTTTCGAGAAACCCAGGCTGTTTTGAAAACAGAAGTGAAAAAAACATGTGGAATATTATTAGACCAAAGCTGTCTACTCTTGGTCCCGATTTTCAAAATATTTATCGTAAGATACACTTTTCTCATCGTCCCTCTTTGCCCCCTTCCTCTCCAAACACTCCCAAGAACGCGTTTTTTCGACATTAATATTTTTCACAAAAAGTTAATGTTTTCGTTTTGAAAAACACGTATAATTGTAGACCACTGATTCATCATATAATTCGAGAGACAAGACCCCGCCTATAATTTAGACGTTTGTAGACAAAATTTGAAAACATGTCTCTCTCATTTTAAAACAAATATAATTATTATTATTATACTATTGTTCTAGAAATTTCCATCTTAAGAAACTTTCAAATTTGTCTAATCTAGAAGATTTTTTTAATGGCATCATTTTGGAGTAGTTTTATTCAAGGCACGATGTTCAAGCGGGATACTTGAGTCTTTCGTTAAGAATATTCTTTTTGTAGGATCCTCGTCATTTGAATCATACATATATACAGCCGTAGCCGTAGGTATGATTCCACAAATTTATTTTGCATTTCGTGGAAGCGTTATTCTAAAATCAACTAGTTTTTTTTTTTTTTAATGATAAATCCTACCGGTCAGTTCTGGTAGGAATGCACCGAAGTGCTACAGAGTGGATTTTTTTCCGAAGGACCACACACTGCCTATCCCGAGTTTGAAATGTCTTCTGACTAATGATCCCGAGTTTGAAATGTCTTCTGACTAATGTCAGGGATAGCTAAATCGTTTGTTATCGGACTGCCAGATAAACTGCATGAACCTTTGGCCCAAACCCAGACTTCCTAAATAAATGTGTTTTTAGTTTCTCATAGAGATCGAAACCGGGTGAAGTGGGGTAACACCCTCACACAGTCCGATATACCACTCGACCACACCTGTTTGGGCTAAGTTAATTTTTTTAATAATTTGTTGGTCTAATATTTTTAATACTTTCCCTACCAAGAGACTCGAACTTAGGGGTACCACTAGACCACGAGTGTCCTGACAACCAACAAGTTTTAGATATCGTAATTAATCCTCTACAAATTTTCTTATCATTCCCGTCCCACTGTGCCAGTTTTATTTGTGTAGATATACTTTCATTTATAAACCATAATATACAAACACTACACACACACATATATACGGATACAATTCATTGTGCTCTCTCTCTCTCACGTGACGGTTGATTACATTAATTATTAAGAGCGTCTTCGTTTTGTTTTTTTCCCAATTTTTTGTTTCCAACATACTAACTATACTAGCTGGTATCCGAAGCTTCGAGTCAATTTGAAAAGTTAGAACCTACAAAGAAAAAGGGATGGATCTTGAGTTTTTGCTCTAACGAATCAACCCTGGTTTTGAGCAATCAAGAAATTAAAACAAAGTAGAAAACTCATCCAATATATAAAGGAGAGAATGCCAACCAGTCTTATTAACAACGTCCTTATATAAAACCAAAATGTATTACAATGTGCATATATCATTATCATATATGCGCACCAGACGAGAGATACCCACGTCTTACATACGGAAATAATTCTTGTACCATTTTTAAATATATAATATTGGTCAAAAAAATGTTCACAAAAATAGATAGAACAAATCAAAAATGATTAAGAAGGAAACCTACAATTTTTGTTAAAAATTGTTAAATTATCATGACTTTTCATATAATGCAAAAAGAATAAAACACAAACCAATTACTGTTGTAAATAAATAATAATGTATGATCGTCAATCAGAATTTTTTTTTAAAAAAGTATATGACAGATGTAAATTCTAATTTGGGTCTTTAAAGTTTGATACAAGAAACAAAATTATACGAAAAAAGTTTTATATGAAAAAATTAAATACGACATGTTAAGAAAATGAAAATACATAAATTTTTTTGTCATGAAAAACTTTGTTATGTTAAAAAAAATGAAGACAGAATAATTCTGAAAATACTTTGTTTTCTCTGTCGTAGAAAGTTTTTGTGATATACAACTAAGATCATTTGAATTTTGTACTGAGGTATCAATATTTATTTAGATTTCATTTTTGTATCATAATGGTTTTCTACCGTCAATACTGTTTTGAAAAAGTTTAATTAGGCGTAAAATTTTGTGCAGGAGTTACACTGTTAAATAATAGTTGCACATTACCCGAAGCCGAACTAATTCATACTATGAATTTAAATTAATTAATTGAATATTTCAGTTCATTTTTTTGTTGGTAAAATATTTCAGTTCATTTGATTGCCTTCATCATTTTCATTTTCCACTTAGTTTTATTTTGGAAGCACTCACTATATATAGGCAGAAAGACACTACCCCCTCTCTAATTAGCTTCCCTTTCTCTTTATCTCTCTACCTCTCTCTAGATCACTATCTCTCTCCTTTTAGCTCAATCACCACAAACTCACAATCAAATATATAGAGTAAAAAAAAAACAGAGACCCTCAATCTGAGTCAGAAGCTCTCTCTCTCCCTCTCCATCTTTCTCCCTTCCTACAACACAGACATGGACGAGAAGTGGAAGCTGTCGAAAAAGGATGCGTCGTGCTCATCATCTTCTAGTTCCAGTAAATCCAAGTTCTCCAGAAGCTTCTCGACGAGTACTTCCTCCACAAAGGCTCCTGTATTCGTAAGGAGCTCATCCACGAAATGCTCAGTGCCATCTTCTTCGTCCTCCATCTCCAGGAGCTCCTCGAAGAAAGAGAAAGGATCATCATCATCATCTTCCATTACCCAAAAGTACAGTAGCTTGGCCAAAGAACAGAAGGGAAGGTTTTACATCATGAGAAGGTGTGTGGCTATGCTTGTCTGTTGGCATAAACATGATTCCTAGCTTAGATCTCATGCATTTATATTCTTTTTGTTTTGGTAATTAGATCAGTTTGATTCTCCACTCTCTAGGTTGCTACAAGTTTCTATATTAGTACATTGTAAGAAAGAGATTCTTTTGATAATATATTACTATTAATTTTCTCATAAGACAGAGTCATCATGTATACAGAGGTATAAATAAATAATTTAATGGGCTGATGAAGAAAATTGAAAACATCGAACAATTTTTTGTTGTTTTTGTTTTTTAAAGTGAAATTTTATGCCACAATCTGGAGGGTCGATGTGTCGAGACGTACAATTATTTTGTTAGGATTAAATCGAATAGTCCCTTTCACTGTCTGGAAAATAATTTAATAATAACCAATGATAATTTATTTGGTCAAAGATCTGAGGTTGTTTTTTGGTCAACAGATCTGAGTATTTTTCACATACTTCTTCTTTACTGATTTATTTGGCTCCATATGGCCCTTTGCAACGTTTATGCTCGCCGTGATTAGATTTCAAACAATACTTGTTTAAACGATGATGGGTTCTTGTTAATGCCATGAATATACAATTATCCTTATGGTAGTAATGTGGTCAATATATAGAGTTGTAAGATTATAGATCTTTGGATTGTAACTTCTATTCCATCTCTTTTTTGTATTGACTAACTGGAGATCAGTACAACAAAACCCATTCAGAATAGAAAAATCCCATAAGAATAAATTCTTAAAGTGGTTACAGAAATCTTTTCATTTTGAGAGCTTTTGTATTCTTAAAACCTTTTTAGTAGTACCTATTTTTTATATATTAATTTGTGCATCTTGTGACAGTATTCTTTTTACACTTTATTTTGTCTCTTTGATAGAAGGAAGATTCCCTCTTGCCAAACCTAAATTTTCTATATATGAAGCATAAAGAAATTAATCCTTAAATGAAGCCATATTATTTTAAGATAGAAGAACTACAATACTGTGTATAAAGAATGTACGTACTTGGACACTATTCCGCGTTACTGACATCAATGAAATTAATCTTTCTCTCTTAGAGCGGGAAACAAAAAAAATCGAGATATTGAAGAATCCAATGGAAAGTTGTGAACCACTCGATCTTTGTCTCTTTTTGACTCTGACGATAATGTCATGATCATAAGGATTTTGGATTTAATCAGAAAATAAGTGATCACGTTACAGATTTATTCAAAAGCCTTTTTTCAATTATTGCAAACGAAAAAAATCAAAATAATCGTACGGAGAAATTCTTACAGTAAAAATATACATACATAAAGGCGAAATAAAAAAAAATAAAAGAAAGAAACTCAGACTTCTCAGGTGAGAAACCAAACACAAAAGTACAAAGGAGCAAAAGTGAACAGTGTCAGAAACATTACACAATTTATTACGAAAGAAAACGAGTTTGGAAAAGGGATGACCTGGCGATAACTGAGACGTTAGATTTGTTTCATCTGACGGTGGAGGTATAGCAGCTCCTGATCTTGAAACTGCGGAATCAAGTGGTTATGTAGGAATCAGAATTTTGTGGCGACTGTTCGTTTTGATCGAGGGCTACACTTTTTAGACGTCAAAACAAAAGGTTAAATCATTTTTATTTTATTTTATTTTGTAACTAAAGGTTAAATCAATTTAGTCTTTAAGCAAATGCAAGAAACAAATTGTTATATTATCTTAAAACTCTAACAAAAACCGAAACTTCAACACCGACCGAATATATCCAATTAGCGCTAAAGCGATTACATATGACAGATAGCAACCCAAATATCGTCTCAAAGTGTTTATAACTTATAAGCACAAATTCTCAAATATATATAACAACTTAAATTACTTATAACGTTAAGGTTGTTTATCTTAACATTTTAAACTGTATCGGATCATAATAAGCAATCCAACACTTAATTAACACTTCTAATTTTAAAATATTGTCCAATAGACATGTCTTTTCTTTATGCATATTATAACGTTAGACATTTGGCTCGCGCTTGTAGTTGTATAACTTTAAACTCGATTAAAAAAAAATAAGTATAAAAAATGGGAATTAACTCTTTAATTAATATTCTTAACTAGAATATTATACTCAACAAGGTTATTATAATGGTTGATTATATTGTTTAATTCCATGCTAATATGGATTACACCCTATTGACAATACTATGGTGGTGATTTGTTAGAAAACTTTTAAGGGTGTAGAGACGACATTTACTTTTCTTAAAGTCTTTCAAAGTTTTATTTTACCCAACTAAACTTTAACACTTATAATCTTAACTTTTTATTTTACAGTTATAGTTCTAACTTCCAGCCAATCAGATCCTATATTTTTCTTTTTTACTATGGAATTGAAAACCTTGAAATTTAGATAATCATTAAATATTTAATTTGATTTAATTGATTAATAAAAATTAAAACAAACAGACGTCAAAATAAATAAATTAAAATAAACATTTGGTTCAAGGAAACAATTCACTATGTTCCAAATTCTCTTGTACAAATCCTCCATGAGTATCATATTGTTTCCAATTAATGANCCCCAGCTATTCTTTGTATAACATGTATTAATACCGAGAAAACCCTTGCTGACAGTTTATTTTCTGCATAATAAAATAAAACTGTAAATGTTGTATTTACTGCAGCCACAGAAAAACCTTTTTCGTTACAACCTAAGAAAACAGGAAGAGAAGTAAGAATTTTTTTTTGGTTTTACTTCACCCACAATCTCAGTAATTGTTGTTCAGATTGAGTGCGGTATTTGGTCGATTCTCAGCAAATTGAGTATTTCCGCTGGAGTATCTGCAATATATCCAACCAGGTAATTTACATCGCAGATTCTATTTAAAGATTGCGAAATTGCGGTAAAGTTTCGAGGTTTTTAAGTTTTTCCGATGTTAGGGGTTATTTAGGTTTTTCTGCGACACCGATATTGCATTGTCTGGTTTGTGGTTTCGCCAACATGCAATGCATCTGAGTATTTTGCAGATCTACGGTTTTTGATTTCGGTGGGTAACTGGTATTCTTTGTTTTTCTTGGTTTCCGTGCTTGGCGATGGGATAATTTGTTCATGATGGCAATGGTTAGAGGTCGTATAGCAAAATTAAAAGATTGCAGTTGAACGGTGAAGAAGACGACCGCATAGTCTATTCTATTTTTCATGTCCTTTGTTTTGGGTTGTTTATGTAGACAGTCTATTTCACTTGAAATAGACTGTCTATTTCACTTGAAATTATAGTATCAATCATCTTAGAACCGTTTACGTATGTTAGTAATGTGGTTGCATATGTAGTTGGTTATGTAGCATGTCTATTTTTCATGTCTTTTGTTTTGGGTTGTTGATTTAGACAGTCTATTTTACTTGAAATAGTTATTCTATTTCACTTGAAATTATAGTATATTTCATCTTAGACCCGGTTACGTATTTTAGTAATGTGGTTGCATATGTAGTTGGGTATGGACCATGTCTATTTATTTTCAAATATATATTCTATTTAAAGATCCAATTATTATAGTATACCTCATTTTAAAACCGTTTGTGTACGCCAGTACAATGGCTGCCTATTTAGGTTGTTATGTAGACTGTTTATTTAAATTCAAATAGATATTCTATTTGCTATCTCCGATGTTTGTATAACTCATTTTACAGCTGTTTGTTTATGCCATTATTAAGGTAGCCTATTTAGTTGGTAATGTAGACTGTCTGTTTAAATTCAAATAGATATTCTATTCAAATATACAATTATAGTGTTTCTACCTATAACCCATTTTTTTTTTTTGTGTTTGTGCAGGGTTTTCTGATGTCCGAATTAGGATTACCTGAGCGAATGTTCATGACCGGGTTTGAACCCACGGGCCGGAAACGGATTAATGGTTATTTCAATCTACGGTGGGTGGAAACAATCAAGCAAGCATTAGATGATGAACATGTGGCGATGTTGGCATCCTCTCAGTTTGGGAAGATAATGCAGATGGGTCACCATGTATTCTCAGTGAACTTTGTTCACTATCTCCTATCCCGCCAGTTGGTTACAAAAAAGGAGTGCGAATTATGGTGGTTATTCTCTGGAAAGCCAATTCGATTCTCGCTTGCGGACTTTGCGATGGTGACAGGTCTTAATTGTGGAGATCCCGATGCGCAGCCTGATAAGGAGTTGCCAAATATCAAGCACCCTGTTAAAGTTAAAGGGAAGGGGAAAGCAGTAACAACGACTGGCCGTACTTGGGAAAAATTGTTTGGGAAAGCCGAGAAGGTTACCCTGAAATGGATTGTTGACAAGCTTCAGCTTGGAAAACGATACAAGGACTCCAAAACGCGCCTACAGCTTGCATTGTTGGTTCTAGTAGAGGGCATGCTCTGTCCTACAAGTGGGGTACCCAATGTCCGAGAAGAAGTTGTGGAAATGCTTGGTGATGAAGAAACGTTTTTGAAGTACCCATGGGGACGGGAGTCATTTCTGCTAACTGTTACAAGTGCAAAATCTCGTTCCCCTTCACAATACGTGCAAGAAACCGTAGCTATACAGGGGTTTGCACATGCGATAGTTCTAGTTACAGTTTGTTGCTGCCCGGATATAATTGGTCCACTTGGGAGTGATGGACGGTCTTGGTCTGACGGGTTGGCCATTTCTGAAATAATTGAAGGTGTTGTTCAAAGGAGTTTGGCGATTAACGTGGCGAACATGAAATCTCTTGATCAAGTTGGCCAGGTACGTAGGAAAAAGATTTAAGATTTATGAAAATTCGTTGTACATGCGCCATACGATGGGATTTAGTTAATTAGATTTGTTAATTTGGTGTTATTACTAAGCAGTCTTAGAACGCACATTCATGATGAAAAATCTCTGTAAATTATGTATTGTATCTTAACGGGTTATTTAATGGTGTGTATACTAACTGCATTGGAATCAAATATACGGCCTTCATCATTTCATATGACTGTATATTGTATAATTGTTGTCCTTATATATGAACTATATCAGTTGTGTAGTATGACTACATTTAAACGAATAGACAGTCTATATCATATAACTATAAGGCCAATATTTGTACACTTGGTGTATATGTTCTTCCTGTACCAGCTGTGTGTACTGACTACATTGAACGGCATAGTCGAACTACATTATTTGCATGGAATGACTATATTTTGCAGAAATACATACTAGTATTGTCCTGCTATTTATATGTTAAAATAATAGCCACTCTATTCTATCCCTTACCGACCGTGTTTTCATGCAGGCTAATGTACGTGCGTTGTTGAGCAACAGAAGCGATGATGACCTCGTGCCTGCTTATGTCGTGGATGATGAAAATGATGAAACGGTGGATACTATGGTTTCTCTGATTGGAGATGACTATCCATTCGAGCAGAATACTTGGACGGGTGGGGTAAAGGAAGAAGAAGTGTTAGCTGAAAAATTTAAACCTCAGATGGAAGATGTAGCAGACGATCCGGTTGGGAATCAAAATGTGTCTAATCATCCAGCTGGGACATTCCCCAATGCGAAGTCACGCGCTTCCGTAGCGCCTGACAAAACACGTGGTCAGGGATTCACAATCCCAATGACAGCAGAAAGTACCAGCATAGACATTCCTTCATTACTGCGTTTGGCGGCCGATTTGTTTGAGGAACGTTCCACTTGTATGTTTGAGGGTTACATGTCGAGTGTTAAAGCCCATATTGACTTGAGGCTCGGTGGCATGGAGGCAGAAATTAAATCACTTAATCGGAGTGTTGCCAACATACGCGCTAGTTCTGGTGCAACTGGATTCGTAGGAAAAGGAAAAGCAAAATCTCCTTTGGTAAGCCAGAGAAATGTGAAAACGAAACGGGAACGACCTTTGAACGTTCGAAGAAGTACGTTATACATAAATTGCATTTCTTTGGTTTTTGTCTACTGTTTTCATGCCTATCCTAGTTGATATATTTTGTTCCATTTGTAGGTCCACGTGTGCAATTTAAGACCGGATGCAATACTGAACGCCTAAGTCCCCGCAATCTCGAGGAGTCCCAAATGGGTGTTCATGTGGGGGAGCCGGATGACATAATCGCAAGCGCTTGCGCTTATGCTAACGAATCAGTTAGGGTAGAAGAGGTTGGTAAACAAAACTTACATACTCTCCAATTACCTAGTATATAATCGGATATAAAATTATGATGTTTGTGTCTCGTAGCAATCCCGTGCATCTGTCTCCTCGGTTTCTGTTAAATGCAACCAAACCGTTGTTGATGATGATTGTCAAGATACCAGCCCAAGTTGTGGTATTGTTAATTCTGAGGTTCGTAGTTTTTTTGAAGTAATTAGTATATTTAAATTTAATGTGGACTGCTTTTATGAGATGGCCTGTCTATATGAGAGATTTATTGCATGAGCTTTCTATATTCAGATTGCACCCGATCCAGAGGCTGTTACACATGTTCCAACAAACACCACAAATGGAATTCAGGAAAACGATACGGTAGTGGCGGATTCAAATATATCACCTACACCCTCACAGGTATTGTACTATATCAGCATACTATATTGTAACGTCTTCACTATATCATCATTTAACTCATTACCATTCGCAGCCCCATAATATTGGGAGACCCAAACAGACCCCACCCTCTCCAGTGGTTGTAGTAGCCCTTTTAGCTCAACATCAAGTTCAACCAACTGAGGATCAAGTGTTAGAGTTCTCAACTGTACCCGAGCAAACGAAGCGGAAGGTACTATGATATTACCTCGCCATTTTCATTCCGGTTGTATAAAAATTACTTGACTATGCAATAATTGAATATAATGTTTTTAGGATATATCTGATCCCATTGTTGAACCTGGGGATGCTGACAACGTGCCACTTGATAAACGGGTTAGTAAACGGGCCCGTACCTCAACGCATAGGTACACACCTCCTGTTCAGAAAAACAAAAACACACAGCCCAAGCGAGTTGTTAAAACCAAACCAGACACGCAATCCAAATCCCGAGTACATATTGCTGGCCCCACAACGTTGCAGCCCTCTGCACTTCCACTCAATCAGCTGCGCCCATTACTTGGTGGTTTCGACCTGTTCTCAGAGCCTGAGGATGAACGTGTCATTTCATTCATGAAACATATGGAGGGTGAACTGTATGTGGTCGATCTGATGTAAATTCAAAACCTTAAATAGACAGTCTATATCTAATGTGTTTTCGATGTTACAGGTCTTTCAGGATTGGTCCCGGTTTGGTACTACCTAACACAGAGTTCATTGACATATTTGGAGCCCGTGGTTTGATGGCCGAAGATGTAAGCCTCTCCATTGAACTATTTCATGTCTGGTTAAAAGAACACAAAGGAAATGGAATTTCTATTGGCTGTTTACTTATAGTCTTTCTTTTTCACAGGCTATGGATACACTTGTGAAATTCATTCAATTGCGGAGGGATGGCGTTACAGGTTGTCGGTTTGATTTCTGGCCTGCATCATTCTTATCAGAGTTGAAGGGGACGTACGCAGCTTTTTCAGCAGAAACGGAGAAAAAGGAATTTTACTTCTCGTCCTTGGCTCGAGAACCTTTCGTGAGGCGGCCTGCCTTGTTTACTGATGTAGATGTCATATACATCCCGCAACTTTTTGCTAGGCAGCACTGGGTTGGTGTGATTGTTGACTTAACTACGTGGTCACTAAATGTCGTCGACTGCAACACTGCATGCATCTCGGTTATAGGTATTGAGAACTATATCCAGCCCATTGCCACCATGTTACCTTATCTTATTCGCAAGCATGGTGGTCCCGAAGCATATCACGCAGTTCCAATTACTCCCATGTCTATAAAACGGCTTGACCTATCCTTCCTTATTGAACAACCTGGTACGTATCTGTTTAAGCTAATGTATTTGTTATATTAATTTTTATTAACCACTATGTAATGATACTATGTGATGTTTCCTAGGTTTGTCCGCCGTCGCGTCACTTGTCCTTATGGAACTTCATTGCCAGGGAAGGTTGCCAGCGGTCAATCAGTTAAACGAGTCTCATATTCAGGCGGCAGCCAAGAACTACGCGCTAGCGGCGTGCGAGGCGTTCACTCATACTGCCCCACTCATGTAGAACGTCTAATTCGAGCGTTTTTAATGTAGCCTGACTACTTATGTTTAGTAATTTATGGTTTGCCCGCTACGCGAATTCGTAATGGTGTTTGCAATGTTTGTTAAACTCACGTTTTAAATGAATGATTGTGCTTTCATTACATTTCTCTTATTTGTTTATCTGCATATACCTGCCTCATGCACATTCTATATAGACAGTCCATAATATAACATTTGTTTTACATATAGTATTATAAAATAAAATTATACCTTTTGTTTATTCTATATCTCGATTGCGGTAAATGTAAATGCCGTGTTCAAGTGAAGGACATTTCATATATCACACACAAAAGGGAAGGGTTTTTGGGCATTACATATTAAACAACCGTACATATAAGGGTTAAACAAAAGTTAGACAGTACAACCAAATACTTGGGTATATGACATCATATGCATATACTCAAATATTTAATGAACCCCAACGCCACCCATGTACGCCACTCCGCATTACTACGTACGACTACGGGGTCGCTTACCAATATTAGCCCGTTCCAAAAAAGAATATATTGAACCTCCTTCCTATGCCCATACACATTTGGAGCGCCTTCATATTGCGTTACGGCATGATGCCTTGTTGTGTCCTTTACGCCTACAACGAGTGCATCTTCGGTTTGAAATCTTCTGCTTCTTAAAACATAACGTATCCATGTTATTCCAAAATAGTCGATCTACAAACATATTGTATTTAATTTCATATAGTCAGACCATACCTTAAACTCCCCTATGGATGGAATTCGCAGTTTCCGGGGCCTGCCTGGTGGACGCTTCACATTTGGCGGAAGCAGTTCAGTTGTTGTCCCTCCTCCAATCTCCAGGCCGCCCACAGATGGGACAGGGTACACTCTCCCAGCAAATCCACGTTTCCATGTGTCAACGTAGTAGAAATCCGAGACCATTGAATTTGTTGGCTTCCCACAATGTGCTGCCGCAGCCATTGCGTGGGGACATGGAATGCCTATCTCTTGGAACTCCCTGCACGAACAGTTAGCAATGTCCAATTGCACAGTAAAGCATTCACCTGACCTTTCTTGAACTTGGAAATCTGTTTCACTAATGGCCCGTACAGCCAAACCCGTTGATACGTCAAAGTTCGCTTCTACCAGTCCACGGACGCGTGGCGTTATCACGCCCTGATCCCGCATTGACTTGGCTCTACGTATTGCAAACCATGACATAACAGTGGTTCGAATGTACTCGAACATGGAAATCAGGGGATACTCACGAGCCTCTTTCAACACAGCGTTCCAAGATTCAGCAATGTTTGAGTCCATAATGTTGTACCGTTTACCTTTGAAATGCGCTCGGGCCCAATGTTCAAATCCTATAATGTAGACAGTATGTTATTTTAATTCTACATAGACACGCTATATGGTCTTGGGGGTAACCCCAATATATACTATACATACCAATGTCAACTAGGTACGCTGCACATCCGGGGTTTATTTTTTGAATTTCAATGAACTTGCGGTTGAACTCTGTCACCGTAAAACATCGCGCCGCAGCTGACATAAGTGTTGCTAACCGCTTAAACTTGTACCGTGCATTAACATTACGCCACAAGTGGACAGTGCATGCTGCATGGTGTGCAAGCGGATAAACCTACATTATTTCGTATATGCAAGTACTTAGTAAATTATACAGTGTCTATAAAGTACTTACATTCAGCACGTATGTAAGTATATATAACAATATATAAACAATTACATAGTATTTCCATTCTCACTTGTTATATGATGCCTATATTGAACTAAAAATGTATTCGCTTACCATGCGGAGTCCGTTATAAATACTGGCGTGCCGATCTGATATGAAGACCAACTCTGTTGAGTCTTCAACAAATTCATTTAGCTTTTTGAAAAACCATGCCCACGATTCGTCGTTCTCGCTATCCACAATGTCAAATGCTAGCGGGAATACTTGAAAATTCCCATCTTGTGCACATGCGGAGACCAAACATCCCCCGTATTTTCCCTTCAGACTTGTTCCATCAACAATTATTACCTTCCGCATATATGGATATCCACTAATAGATGCACCCAACGCGATGAAATTATACTTGAATCGACGGCCTCCGTCAACCTCATCGGTGTGCTCGATAAAACAGAGACTTCCTTCATTTGCAGATTGAAGGAGGGCAAGGTAGGCAGGTAACAGCGCATAACTTCCAGACATCGACCCTAATGAATTCTCCATCGCAATCTCCTGTGCCCTCCAAGCTTTCCAGTACGAGACATTCACATGGAAATCGTCTAACAGAATCTTTTGTATTGCCGCCGCATCAGGTCCCTTCTTAATCCCAACAAATCGGGCCTGCATTATCTCCCCTATAACTTGGGTTGTCGCTAATCGATGAAAGTTTCGTCTATCGTCAACGCAGCATGTGTGCTCTAGTGAGGCCTGCCGTATCTGAAAGTTTCCAGAATCATCTATCATTAGCGCATATACACGCCATGGGCATGCCCTGGAGATGCACTTTAACACCATGAAATCGGGGGTAGATCGCGAAGTACGGAAGTGGAACTTCCGATGTATGGCATGAATGGCAATCTTGATTTTACAGTCCACTTTAGATTTGAACACTCTCCCAACAAATAAGCTGTCCCCTTCGTACGGGATGTCGGCCAAA
This sequence comes from Eutrema yunnanense, assembly GCA_002933935.1. NCBI lineage: Eukaryota > Viridiplantae > Streptophyta > Magnoliopsida > Brassicales > Brassicaceae > Eutrema > Eutrema yunnanense. The sequence goes on along the minus strand of PKML01008214.1, from coordinate 262,261 downwards.
GCTGAATCCACAGCTGCAATATTGAATTTTTTTTAGCGGGTTAGAAGTCCGTATACCAAATAGAGAGTCTATTTGTTGACAATGTAGAAACTAGACAATATCATATTTGTAACTCAAGACTATGCTTCTGCTTAGTATGGATATATCACATATGTACCCAATACCTATCAATTAACATATTAATAATAAAATTAATTTCGGTTCCCATATTTCATCAAGTGCGCTAATACTGAATGTGATGTATATAGTTAGTCTATGCAAATGTATAAATAATAGTACGACTATTTAAATTAAAAATCCATATTGGTGGTCACTAGTAAATAGGACTATCGGTACACGCTACCACCCAAGTAATATAGACATAATAAAATTATTTATCATTCCCCTATCTCAGCAAGGACGTGGCTACTAAATGTGTTTCCTATCATATGCATCGAATCAACTATTTCTAATAGTCTGTCTATGGTATGCAACTATCCACATCGAGGCGACACTCATTGAATTACCTCCTGGCCTCTCATCGTTATACACCGGAGGCGCGTCTCGACCAAACAGTGCTGGTGAATCACTACCATCCGTCAGAATTTTGTGCAACGCTTCTGCAAAACGTCCCCAATAAATTTGCGATCCTGTGGGGTGATCTACATCTTCATCCGAGTCCGACCCATTTCCTGAGGCTTCTTCAATGAAATCACCTTTTCTTGTTTCAAACAACAGTTTCCTCCGAACCCCGTTACTTCCATCACAGTGTACAGGGATATCTTCTTCAAGCACAGGAACCAGCACGTCATCTTCATCGGCTGAGTCACTGTCGGACTCCATAGCTGTGACAGGCATTTTTCCTTTCCCTTTTGAGGCAGTATGATTTGGTGTACTAACCAAGCGAATGATATCATCTGGTTCTTGAATAGATATTCCATTCGTCCTGCGCCGTGTAGTCTGACTATTTGCGTTACCACGCGTATGTCCAGTTGGATTTGTGGAAGTTAGCTGGTTATCCATTGCTGGAACGGTTAAAGGTGTGTCAGACATGGCAAAGTCGTGCCAATCATCATCCGTATCAGTCCCGTCTCCAGGAAATTTCCAATCTGTGTGCGGCATTTTCCTTTTGCGTGCACAAGTGGACACTCCTTTTTGATGTGTGGCAACAGAGACAAATAGGTTGACCTCTTCTATTTTCCTACGCATTTGGACAAACACTTCAACTTCATCGTTATCTGTGATATATTGCGGTGTGGATCCATCTCCATCGTCTATTGATAGCCACAACGGATACTGATACGACAGTTTGATTGTGATGTTTGATGCACATAGCTTCATTTCCCCTTTAACCTTGCCAAGCAACTCCTCATAACCCATTCCTCCCCTCAGCCGAATACACATATTTCCTTCAACAGTTTCAGGTTCGAAACTCCAAGCCATATCACTGCCTCTATTCCATGTCCCAAGCACAAGTAGTACATTATCTTGTGATGAAATAGCCTGCCAATCGAAGTGGAATACATAAACCCACCATAGACATAAACAAATATGGTATAGAAATAGTATGAAGTTCACCATATAGTATATCTATAGATCTCAGTTCTATATATTAACAATACTATGTACGAAACTGTTACAAATAGACAGACGACCGCCTTACCTGCTAATAAATGTGTACTTCTGATTTTAATCATACGTTTCATACCTGATCTGTGCTGGTATTTGCCATAAATCCACCGCCTTCAGCTCCTTCTTCCATCTTTCCTGTGTTTTTACAGACAGCAAGAGAGAGGATAGTTAATGGTAACAATAGATTTATTACCTTTACCTTTCATTACAGGCCACACATTTAATTGGCGGGAAACAGATAAATCATAAAGTAAATAAAATGTGTGTTATGTTATTGATGAGATTGTCTACTCTGACAATTGGAAAAAGCACAAACCCCTTCCACATGTTAACGCTCGTTTCTCTCTCTCCCACGTAGACATCTGCGACATAGTCAGCAGGGTATAAATGTCAGTCAACGCCAACAAATGTTAGTTGCTTCATTATTAATTTTTTTGGCTATATCCTTAACAAATTATCCACATTTGGTTATTCAGCAAATTATCCACATTTGGTTATTCAGCAAATTATCCCATTGTTTAATGGTTCTTATTGTTTAATTAATTAACTGCAAAAAAAAAAAAAATGCGGTCCTTTCACCTACCTTGCAAATCGATGACGTAGGCATTATTGTTGATCTGTTTGGTAACACGGAATGGACCATCTGTCCGTGGCATGAGCTTAGACTTCCGTTCATCCGGGAAACATTCTTTCCGCAAATGAACCCAAACGAGATCTCCCGGTTCGAAAATTTGTTCCCGCCGTCCTTTGTTAGCTTGCTTCCGGTATTGTTCGGTTCTTTTCTCGATGTTCAACCGTGCTTGTTCGTGCATCTTCTTCACGATCTCAGCCTTCTTTTTCCCATCAAAACTCAAACGCTCATTGGAAGGTAACTCGGTTAGATCCAAAGGAGTAATGGGATTAAAACCATAAACCAACTGAAAAGGTGAAAACTTAGTAGCGGAGTGAACAACATGGTTATAAGCAAATTCAACGTGTGGCAAACAATCTTCCCAAGTCCTAATATTCTTTTTAATAACAGCACGTAAGAGAGTGGACAAGGTTCTATTCACTACTTCCGTTTGCCCATCAGTTTGCGGGTGACAAGTAGTAGAAAACATAAGTTTAGTGCCTAACTTAGACCACAACGTTTTCCAAAAATAACTTAAGAACTTAGTGTCGCGGTCGGAAACTATCGTCCTAGGCATGCCATGCAAACGTATCACTTCCCTAAAGAACAATTCCGCAACTAATGATGCATCGTCCGTTTTATGACAAGGAACAAAGTGAGCCATCTTAGAAAATCTATCAACTACCACAAAGATGGAATCTCGATCCTTCCTAGTTCTAGGCAATCCAAGAACGAAATCCATAGACACATCAACCCACGGAACAGTAGGGATCGGTAAAGGAGAGTACAAACCTTGCGGACTTACCTTAGATTTGGCTTGCTTACAAGTGACACATCTTCCGCAAATTCGCTCCACGTCTTTTCGCATGAGCGGCCAATAAAAGTGTGCTTGCAACGTACTCAACGTCTTGGCGACTCCAAAATGTCCCATAAGTCCTCCTGCATGTGATTTCCTAACAAACAACTCTCGCAAAGAACAGTGAGGCACGCAAAGTCGATTTTCAAAGAAAAGAAAGCCATCATTTCGAAACAATTTTCCAAAGGCAAATTTTTCGGTTGCGTTAAAAGCTTCTTTAAAATCGGAATCACTAGCATATAAACACTTAATTTGTTCAAATCCTAGCAACTTAGTCTCAAGAGTAGAAAGAAGAACATACCTCCTTGACAATGCATCGGCAACTACATTGTCCTTACCTTGTTTGTATCGAATGACATACGGGAAAGTTTCGATAAAATCGACCCACCGTGCGTGACGTTTGTTCAGCTTCTGTTGTCCTTTGAGATGCTTGAGAGACTCATGATCACTGTGGATCACGAACTCTTTAGGCCAGAGGTAGTGTTGCCACGTTTGCATAGTTCGGACCAAAGCGTAAAGCTCCTTATCGTACGTCGGGTAATTCAATGTTGCTCCTCCGAGGTTTTCGCTAGAATAAGCGATTGGTCTCTTCTCCTGCATAAGGACAGCACCGATACCTATACCAGAGGCATCACATTCAATCTCAAATGTCTTAGAAAAATTCGGTAAAGAGAGAAGTGGGGCGTTGGTAAGTTTATCCTTTAACGCTTGGAAAGCGTTTTCTTGTGCTTTGTTCCACTTGAATCCAACGTCTTTCTTGATAACTTCGGTTAGAGGTGCAGCCAAGGTACTGAAATCCTTCACAAAGCGTCGGTAAAAACCCGCAAGTCCATGGAAACTCCTTACTTCGCCAACGGACTTCGGACTAGGCCAATCGCGAATCGCCTTCACCTTTTCTTCATCAACCTTGATTCCCTGTGCACTTACAACAAAGCCTAGACAAACCAAGTTATCCGTACAAAACGTACACTTTTTTAAATTTGCATAAAGCTTTTCCTTCCTAAGAACATCCAAAACAGCCCTAACATGCGTAACATGCTCATCTATGTTCTTGCTATATACTAGGATATCATCAAAGTATACAGCGACAAAGACTCCTATAAATGATCGCAAGATATGGTTCATTAGCCTCATGAATGTACTAGGTGCATTAGTTAACCTGAAAGGCATCACTAACCACTCATACAACCCATGCTTAGTCTTAAATGCTGTTTTCCACTCATCCCCCTCTTTCATCCTAATTTGATGATATCCACTTTTAAGATCAATTTTAGAAAATATGCAAGACCCATAGAGTTCATCTAACATATCATCTAAACGAGGAATAGGATGGCGATACTTTACAGTGATGTTATTTATGGCGCGGCAATCGACGCACATACGCCACGTTCCATCCTTCTTCGGAACAAGCAAAACCGGCACCGCACAAGGACTCATGCTCTCGCGGATATGTCCTTTCTCCATAAGCTCCGTGACCTGCCTTTGAAGTTCCTTAGTCTCCACGGGATTAGTCCTATATGCTGGTCGATTTGGAAGAGCAGCTCCGGGCACAAAATCTATTTGATGTTCGATCCCTCGGATAGGTGGCAAACCGTGTGGATTGTCTTCGGGAAAGACATCGTCAAAATCCTGTAAAACAGAAATCATCTTGCTCGGAAGCTCCAGCTCAAAATCAGTATGACTCATAAGAGTCTCTCTAAACCTAAGAACAATAAAAGACTTCTTTGTAAACAAAGCTTGTTATACCTCATTAGATTTCGCAAAAAGAGTAGATTTTCTTACGTTTTTGGGCTCCGCGGCTTTCTTTGGATTCACGATCAAACTCATACCTTCTTTAGCTTGGGATTGGTCGGTATTGAGGTCACTCTTAACCTCGGATTCCTTCTTCTTATCACGGATTTTCTGGTCTTGGTAAATTTCGAGAGGGGTCATAGGAACTAAGACCACGTGTTTACCTTTGTATGCGAATGAGTGTTTGTTGGTGAGACCATCGTGAGTTACCTTGCGATCAAATTGCCAAGGTCATCCCAACAGTATATGCCCAGCCTCCATAGGCAGCACGTCACAAAGAACCTCATCCACGTAGCTTCCTATAGACAAAGGAACCAAAACTTGTTTCGTTACCTTTAAATGGCCCTCGTTGTTCAACCATTGGAGATAATACGCCTTTGGATGTTTCGTCACTTTTAATCCCAGCTTCTCCACAAGTGTAGTACTTGCCACATTCGTACAGCTGCCCCCATCGATGATAAGGCTACAAATTTTCCCTTTGACTCGGCATCTCGTATGAAACAGATTTTCCCGTTGTTCCTCTTCTTTTGGCCGATCTTGAATAAGTAAGGTTCTTCTTGCCACAAGTAAGTCTCCATACTCAATGTCTTCAGCGGACTCCTCAACCTTTTGCGAGACCTCACAATCTTCTTCCGCTTCCGATTCTATTTCACCATCACCACGGAGAACCATAGTTCTTTTATTCGGACAATCTTTGGCCATATGCCCTCGGCCTTGGCATTTGAAGCATCGAAGATCTGTGCTCCTGGCTTGAGAAGTCTCAGCTTTCTCATTAGGATTACGAACATACGTTGGAGTGAAAGGCTTCGAATCCGTTCCCGGCTTCACATCTGTTCTTGGTCGAAAACCGGAAGTGTTATTGACCGGAGTAGGTCGCATGCTAGATCCGTAGGAAGGTTTTGTGGCATTCCTTCTCTTGAGTTGTCTTTTGATGATATTTGCCTTTTGTAGCATCTCCTCAAGATCCCCATAGTACTGAAGTTCTAGCAAGTCTTGAATCTCACGGTTAAGACCTCCCAAAAATCGGGACATAGTAACCTCACTATCTTCCTCGAGACGAGCGCGGGTCATAAGCATTTCTAGCTCTTGGTAGTATTCTTCCACACTTCGTGCTCCTTGGGTAAGTCTCCTTAACCTATTGTGTAGGTCACGTTGGTGGTAGCTGGGAATGAACCGTTTGCGCATGACAGCCTTTAATTGTCGCCAAGTCACAATCGCATCTTCATCGTTACGTCTCCGCGAAGTTACCAATTGCTCCCACCAACTAAGTGCGTAATCATAAAATTCCGTCACAACAGTACGCACTCTTTGAGCTTCCGTAGCTTCATTGCAATCAAACACGAGCTCCACTTTAATTTCCCATGCCAAATACGCATCCGGATCATTCTTCCCGTGGAAAGGAGGAATTTTTGCCATAACACTTCTCGTGTCATTTGCTCTTCTCGGCCTCCTTGGATAATTACCGGATGAATGACCATCGGAATCATGCTGTCTAATTTGCCGTGGTCGAGCTTGACCTTCATGATCGGGAAAATGCTCGTAGTACTCATTTCCATTTACCGGTCGATTGACGGGATCGTTGTTAAGACCATTCGCCGGATTGTTTTGCGGAAGTGCTGGATTATTTGGTGCTGGTGTTGCCTCGGCAACTCTCAGTAGTTCTCTTTGCATGAAATCCATACATGTTGTCAACTCACCAAGCAGCCTAGTGATCTCGTTGGTAGCGGCTTCATGGATCGGTTTGCCATCGGGCAAAAGTTTTGCACCTAAATCGGTGATCAAACGAGTCACCTCTTCCATTACGGCTTGGTTATTAGGTGAACTGGATTCGGAAGAGTCATCCGACATATTGGTACCTGAAATGATCACAAGAAAAACGTGAGTAAAAGACACAAAGTTGAGAAACGTGAATTTATCAAAGAGAAGAGAAAGGAAGGAATCGGTGTTGTCGAATTTTCTCGGAAATTTTGGGATCCCTCGGTGGTTTGAAAATTCCTCGGATAAATCCCTCGGATTTATGTTTTCCCTCGGAAAGAAAAAAAATCCCACGGACTGAGATTTCCCGGAATTCCCTCGGTCTCGGTTTTCCCTCGGTAAGTCCCTCGGAGTTGGTTTTCCCTCGGAAAAATTTTTCCGAGGGAAAATTTTTTCCCTCGGTCCTTTGAATTCCGAAATTTGTTGACTCTTGATTTCCTTGCAAAAAAATTTTAAAACCACAAAACAAAAGCTTAGGTCGATCAAAAGGATCAAACACACCAAAAAAGCAAAAAAATTTTTTTTTTTGAATGAAGATGATCGATTTTCCTAAAAATTGATGAATGATTTATTATTATTTTTTTTGAATGATGCCGAGTCTAAACAACCTAATAACAAACTAGATGCAATAATTAAATTAAAACAATAGCTAGATTCAACCCAGAAAATTGAAGAACAATTCGATGAACACAAATGAAGATGAACGGTCAAAAACAAAATTATGCAACGAAATGAAAAGAAACAAAAACGAAATGAAAAGATGATAGATGAAACGATATTACCGGATCCTTGAGTGCTCTAATACCACTTAATACATCCCTGTCCACGGATCGTCTCAAAGAAAACGGTAAGGCTTGGATAATCCTTAAACGGAGGTTTAAGGCGGTGGAAATCGTAGCTCGGAGATGTGGAACCGGCTCAAAGGCGTGAGACTCCTCTCAATAATCCTCCCAACTCGCAGCTCGCTTCCGGACACCTCGTTACGGCGATTGTTTGAATGGTTACCCACAAAGGGAGATGGAAATCCCCTTGATAAACCGATCGAAAATTCCTTAGAATCCACTAAAGAGAAAATCGAAAGAAAGAAGTTTTTGATTGATAAAATTGTTACTTGCTTCAAATGTCATACACGAAAATATAAAGAGAGAAAGGGAGTTCAAGGGACAAAAACCCTTCTCGAAAATACAAGGAATAAAAATCGAAAATGACAAAAGAAATAAAGAGGTTTGACTAATGATCCACGAAAATGACCCTTGAACTTCTTGAGGGATTTTCGTGGGGAACTTGAGGGATTTGCTGAGGGATATGGGCTTGAGGGAAAAAGTGTTCCAAGGCCTCGTTAAAAACCTTGTCACGTAAAACCCGTTGGGTAAAAACCGTGACTAAGGAAAAGAGCACACTTGGACTTGTATCGAAACCAATGCGGTTCGAGGCACTTCTTCCTTCAAACCCACGGCTTCATGAACATGTTGAACGAGTCCTCCAAGTGCTTCCTTAAGCTTCCTCGCCTTAGCTCTCATCATTGCTCCTTCCGGCACGTACAAAGCTTCCTCGGGTTCAAGCTCCTTCTCGGCAAAAGTCTCCTCGGCAAGATTCTCCTCGGCTACGTGATTAACCTCCATTGAGCCGTCTAGGATCATATCAGCTACTCTTCCGAATCGACCGGCGTATCGAACAAATCCCATGGAATCTAAGGAACTACAACGCCAAGTAGATGAGCTGATGGCGAAAGGTCATATAAGAGAAAGCATGAGCCCGTGTGCTGTGCCCATATTACTTGTGCCGAAGAAAGACGGTACTTGGCGGATGTGTGTCGATTGCCGCGCAATAAACAACTTAACTGTAAAGTATTGTCATCCGATCCCGAGGTTAGACGATATGTTAGATGAGCTTTACGGGTCTAGAGTGTTTACTAAGATCGATCTTAGGAGTGGTTATCACCAAATCCGGATGAAGGAAGGTGATGAGTGGAAAACCGCTTTCAAAACCAAACACGGTTTATACGAGTGGTTAGTTATGCCGTTTGGTTTGACGAATGCTCCTAGTACTTTTATGCGTTTAATGAACCATGTTCTTAGGTCGTATATAGGCGTCTTTGTAGTTGTCTACTTTGACGATATTCTGATTTATAGTAAGAACCTAGACGAACATGTGGAACATTTGCGATTGGTTTTAGACGTGCTTAGGAAGGAACAGTTATTTGGAAATTTGAAGAAATGCTCTTTTTGTTCAGATAACGTTGTCTTTTTAGGTTTTGTGGTTAGTTCTCAGGGCATACAGGTGGACGAGAACAAGATAAAGGCGATCCGCGATTGGCCAAGCCCTAAGACCGTTAGCGAGGTCCGGAGTTTTCACGGTTTGGCGGGATTTTATCTACGATTCGTTCGTGATTTCAGTACGATTGCCGCACCACTTACCAAGGTTATCAAGAAGGACGTGGGATTTCGATGGGAACAAGCTCAAGAGGATGCATTCCAATTGCTGAAAAACAAACTCACTCACGCCCCTTTACTTATTTTACCCGATTTTATGAAAGCTTTCGAGATTGAATGTGACGCTTCTAGTATTGGTATAGGTGATGTACTTATGCAAGAGAAGAAACCCGTGGCTTTCTTCAGCGAGAAACTTGGAGGAGCGACGCTCAATTATCCGACTTACGACAAGGAACTTTATGCCTTGGTCCGAGCTCTCCAAACGTGGCAGCATTACCTATGGCCGAAGGAGTTCATCATTCATACGGATCATCAATCCCTCAAGCACTTGAAGAGCCAACAAAAGTTGAACAAGAGGCACGCACGTTGGGTTGAATTCATCAAGACGTTTCCGTACGTAATTCAGTACAAACAAGGTAAGGAAAACGTCGTTGCCGACGCGTTGTCTCGAAGGTACACTCTAATCTCGACACTTGATGCTAAGATACTTGGGTTTGAGATGATCAAAGAGGCTTATGCAACCGATTCCGACTTCCAGGAAGTTTTCTCATCTTGTTCTAAATTCGCATTTGGAAAGTATTTTCAAAGCGACAGTTTCTTGTTTTACGAGAACCGTCTTTGTATACCTAATTCTTCTTTGCGAGATTTGCTTATCAGGGAAGCACATGGCGGTGGACTTATGGGGTATTTTGGCATTGCCAAAACACTTCATATCGTGCAGGATCATTTCTTTTGTGATATGATCCTAGACGACACAACGGAGGTTAATCCCGTAGCCGAGGAAACACTTGCCGAGGAGCAGCTTGAACCCGAGGAAGCTTTGCACATCCCGGAAGGACCTTTGACGAGAGCTAAGGCGAAGAAGCTCAAGGAGGCATTATGAGGACTTATTCAACACGTGCATGAGACCGTGGGTTTGGAGGAGGAAGTGCTTCGAACCGCATTGGTTTCGATACAAGTCCAAGTGTGCTCTTTTCCTTAGTCCCGGTTTTACCCAATGGGTTTTACGTGACAAGGTTTTTAACGAGGCCTTGGAACACTTCTTCCCTCAAGCCCATTTTCCCTCAGCGTGTCCCTCAGCAATTTCCCGCAGCATTTTCCCTCAAGTTCTCCCTCAAGCGAATCCCTCAAGAATACCAAGGGACTTCCGATTTTTCTTAGTCAATTTCAGCATTTAATTTCTGTAATTTTCGAGAAGTCTTCTCTCATTTTCGAGAAAGACTAACTCTTTATCTCCCTTTGCTTTATTTAAACTATGTAATTCCTTTGAGAAAGACAACAATCATTTTATCAAAATCTTCTTTTCATTTGCGAGTTCTAGAGAGTGATTCTCGAAAATTCAGAGTGAAAAAAACTTCGTTTATTTCTTAGAGTGATTCCGAGAGATAATCGTCGGGTTTGTCAAAGGATTCTTCCACCATCCTTTGAGTCGCCATTCAATCGATCCCCGTGAAGAAGCGTCCATAGCGAGTCTGTTTTCGAAAGGATTTTCGGGAGTGATTCCCACGCCTTTCTAGCTACTCCACGTTTCCAAGCCGAGATCATCACCGCCTTGTTTTAATTCTTTCGAGAATTATTTCAAGGATTATCCAATTCTTCGAATCTACCCAGCACTTGAGAGATCTTGCGGTCAAGGGCGTATTAAGTGGTATCAGAGCCACTCAAGTCAATCCGGTAAATTCGTTCCATCTCTAGTTCATCATTTGCGATTTTTTTTCATTAAAAACCGTTCATCTTCTTTTGTGTTCATCGATTTTCTGGGTTAAATTTAGTTGTGTTTTAATTTAAATTTCTGCATTTAAATCATTGTTAGGTTGTGTAGTTGCATCGTTAATCAACAAAAAAAAAAAAAAAAAACATTCATAATTTTTTTTAAAATCGTTCATCTTTCAAAAAAAAAAAAAAAAAAAATTTTTGTGGTTTGATTGTGTTTGATTCTTAGAACTTTTTAAATTCGTGTTTGTGGTGAATCTGTTTTTCGAGGGAATCAAGAGCAGCAATCCGAGGGATCCAAGGAGTCGAGAGATTTTTTCTCCCGAGGGAAAAATCGATCCGAGGAGCCGAGGGGTTTTCCGAGGGAAAACCAATCCGAGGAGCCGAGGGGAAATTTTTCCGGGAAAAAATCTTTCCGTGGGATTTCCCGGGGAAAAACAGCAACCGAGGAGAGTTTCCACGAAAAATAAATCCGAGGGATTTTCCGGGAAGTTTTCGAACCAAAGGATTTAGCCGAGAGAAACATCCAAACGACTAAGCGATCTTTTCTTTTCCGATTCTTTCAATCACCGTTTGATTTTTGTTTATTATACTAACTTGCTGTTGTTCTATTTCAGGTCACCATGGCACAAGATGGTTCTAATCACAATCAAGGAAACAACCTACAAGATCCAAACGATCCGCTTACCCAAGCCGGTTTAAACACCGCTCAAATCCAAGCACTCATGGATAGTATGAGGCGTATGATGGTCACGGAGATGCAGGAGATGAATGAGAAATTCAACCGTGCTCTAGGGGCACAAAGGCAACCGCAAAACGTGCACGTCGGGGAGAATCAAAACCGACATCAAAGAGAGGACAACGATAACTTCTATGACGATCATTCACCTAATGAAGATAGGGGACAACGTCGACGTGCTAGGGAAGCTAGGAGACGACATGACTCGGATGGACACTCATCCCGTAGTAGTCAAAGGAGACATAGGCACGGTCGAGAAGCCGATAATCTCGGTGGTCTTAAGCTTAAGATCCCGTCTTTTCATGGGAAAAATGATCCAGATGCCTACTTGGAGTGGGAAAAGAAAGTGGAGCTTGTGTTCGATTGTAACCAGTACACGGAAGCTCAAAGGATACGTGTCGCGGCTACGGAATTCTACGACTATGCACTTAGTTGGTGGGATCAACTAGTCACATCGCGGCGACGTAATGGTGAGTACCCGGTGGAAACTTGGAACGAGTTAAAGGCAATCATGCGGAAACGGTTTGTTCCTAGTCATCATCACCGTGAGTTACATAGCAAGTTGAGAAGGTTAACTCAAGGAAGTCGAAGTGTCGATGATTACTTCCAAGAAATGGAAATTCTTTTGATACGAGCTAACGTCAACGAGGATCGAGAAGCAACAATGTCTCGGTTTCTAAGTGGATTGAACCGCGAAATTCAAGACCGTTTGGAGTTAGAACACTACGTGGAACTAGAAGAAATACTCCATAAGGCCGTCTTGATCGAACAACAACTCAAGCGAAAAGGTAACATCTGAACTTTCGGAACCGGTATGAAATCGAGCTATTCCCGAGATGAGAAAACAAGCTTTAGGCCGAGAGTTGAGGTGAAGCCGGGAACGGATTCTAAACCGTTCACTCCAACATTTCCGAGGAACCTTAATGAGAAAGGTGAGAGTTCCCACAAGAACCAAGATCTCCGATGCTACAAATGCCAAGGAAAGGGGCATTACGCAAACGCTTGTCCAAACAAACGGACCATGGTATTGCGGGAAAATGGAGAGATCGAAACGGATGAAGACGATGATGGGGAACATCCGTCTAGTGTAGAGGAACCCGCGGAAATAGCAGAACGAGGTGAGTTATTGGTTACTAGACGTTCTTTACTTGTTCATGACAGGTCCAAGGAGGAAGAACAACGTGAGAACCTATTTCACACAAGGTGCCGCGTGAAGGGAAAGGTATGTAGTCTCATTGTGGATGGTGGGAGCTGTACTAACGTGGCAAGCACGACTCTTGTGGAGAAGCTGAACTTGGAGGAACAGAAACATCCTAGACCGTACCATCTCCAATGGTTGAACAATGTCGGCCACATGAAGGTAACAAAACAAGTCCTTGTTCCTTTATCGATAGGAAGTTATGGAGACGAAGTTCTTTGCGACGTGCTCCCGATGGAAGCTGGGCACATTCTATTAGGCCGACAATGGCAATTTGATCGGAAGGTAACTCATGACGGTCTCACGAACAAACACTCCTTCGTGTTCAATGGTAAGAAAATTGTTCTACTTCCGATGACTCCTCAAGAAATTTTCCAAGATCAAAAACTCCGAGAGAAACAAAAGGAGGAAGGTAATGTAAGTGTTGTGGATACTACGGTTCATCACGAGAAAGGTAAGAGCGTGAGTAAGATCCCGCCAAAGGTTTCGGAAAACAAAACCGTGAAGAAATCTAGCTTATTTGCGAAAGCTAGTGAGGTAAAACAAGCTTTATTTTTCGAACAACCTTTCATTATGCTTATGTATAAGGAAACTCTTATGAGTTTATCTAACCTTGAGCCGGACATCCCGAGCAATGTTATCTCTGTTTTGAAGGATTTTGATGACGTCTTTCCCGAAGACAACCCGAGCGGATTGCCACCAATCCGAGGTATTGAGCACCAAATAGACTTTGTGCCGGGAGCGTCTCTTCCTAACCGACCAGCATACCGAACCAATCCGGTGGAGACTAAGGAGCTACAGCGACAAGTCACCGAGCTTATGGACAAAGGCCATATCCGAGAGAGTATGAGCCCGTGTGCTGTTCCCGTTCTACTTGTTCCGAAGAAAGACGGAACGTGGCGAATGTGTGTTGATTGCCGCGCCATCAATAACATTACGGTAAAGTATCGCCATCCTATCCCTCATTTAGATGACATGTTAGATGAGTTGCATGGGTCTTGCGTTTTCTCTAAGATAGATCTTAAGAGCGGATACCATCAAATTAGGATGAAAGAGGGGGATGAATGGAAAACGGCTTTTAAAACGAAACATGGATTATACGAATGGTTAGTCATGCCCTTTGGATTAACTAACGCACCTAGTACATTTATGAGGCTGATGAATCATGTGTTGAGATCGTTCATTGGGGTTTTTGTGGTAGTTTATTTCGACGATATCTTGATTTATAGCGAGAACCTAGGCGATCACATAGAGCATTTGAAATCTGTTTTGAGTGTTCTTAGAAAGGAGCGACTTTTTGCCAACTTGAAGAAGTGCACTTTTTGCACGGATAATCTTGTTTTCCTAGGCTTTGTTGTAAGTGCACAGGGCATTAAAGTTGACGAGGAAAAAGTGAAGGCTATCCGCGAATGGCCTAGTCCGAAATCGGTGGGAGAAGTACGGAGTTTTCATGGACTCGCAGGATTCTATAGACGCTTTGTGAAGGGCTTTAGTACTCTTGCCGCACCATTCACGGAAGTAATCAAAAAGGATGTAGGATTCAAATGGGAGGAAGCACAAGAAACCGCCTTTCAAGCCTTGAAAGAAAAGCTCACAAACGCACCTCTTTTGTCTTTACCGAATTTTTCTAAGACTTTTGAAATTGAGTGTGATGCCTCAGGTATAGGTATTGGAGCTGTACTTATGCAGGAAAAGAAACCCATTGCCTACTTCAGCGAAAAACTCGGAGGAGCAACTTTGAACTATCCAACGTACGATAAGGAGCTATATGCCTTGGTTCGAGCTTTGCAAACATGGCAACACTACCTATGGCCAAAAGAGTTCGTGATACATACTGATCACGAGTCCCTCAAGCACTTGAAGGGACAACAAAAGTTGAACAAGCGCCATGCTCGATGGGTAGAATTCATAGAGACGTTTCCTTACGTCATTCGATACAAACAAGGTAAGGATAATGTGGTAGCCGATGCTCTATCCCGAAGGTACGTACTACTCTCTACTCTTGAAGCTAAATTACTTGGTTTTGAACAAATCAAAGATTTATATGCAACCGATCCCGATTTCAAAGAAGCTTTTCAATCTTGCGAAAAATTTGCCTTTGGAAAATATTTTCGAAACGACGGATTTTTGTTTTATGAAAACCGCCTTTGTGTTCCCCATTGTTCCTTGCGAGAGTTATTTGTTAGGGAAGCACATGGAGGAGGTCTCATGGGATATTTCGGTGCGGCTAAAACGCTAAGTGCTTTCCAAGCACACTTCTATTGGCCGCACATGAAGCGAAACGTCGAGAGGATTTGCGAACGATGTGCCACTTGCAAACACGCTAAGTCTAAGGTACAGTCACAAGGTTTGTATACTCCCTTGCCTATTCCTACTTCTCCATGGACTAATATTTCGATGGACTTTGTCCTAGGATTGCCGAGAACTAGGAAAGGTAGAGATTCCATTTTTGTGGTCGTTGATAGATTTTCGAAAATGGCTCACTTCATACCTTGTCATAAAACGGACGATGCATCTTTAGTTGCTGAATTATTCTTTAGGGAAGTGGTTCGTTTGCATGGCATGCCGAAAACTATTGTTTCGGATAGGGACGCTAAGTTCTTGAGTTACTTTTGGAAAACATTGTGGAATAAATTAGGAACTAAGTTGTTGTTTTCCACCACTTGTCACCCGCAAACTGACGGGCAAACAGAAGTAGTTAATCGAACATTGTCTACTCTTTTACGTGCGATCATTAAGAAGAATATTAGATCATGGGAGGATTGCTTACCTCATGCTGAGTTTGCATATAATCATGCCATTCATTCTGCTACTAAGTATTCACCGTTTCAAATGGTTTACGGTTTTAATCCTATTACACCGTTGGATCTAACCCCTTTACCTTTGAGTGAGCATGTGAATTTTGAAGGAAACAAACGAGCAGAAGTCGTTAAGCACATTCACGAGCAGGCCCGGCAAAACATTGAGAAGAGGACCGAGCAATACCGAAAGCAAGCCAACAAAGGAAGGCGAGAGAGAATATTCGAACCTGGTGATCTTGTTTGGATTCACCTAAGGAAGGAAAGATTTCCGAACGAGAGGAAGTCTAAGTTGTTGCCGAGGACGGACGGACCGTTCGAAGTCCTTGAGCGGATTAACAACAATGCTTATAAAATCGACTTGCGAGGTAAGTACACCGTTAGTTCAAGTTTTAATGTTGCTGACTTAATTCCTTTTGTTGCAGATAGTCCAGATTTGAGGACAAATCCTTTTCAAGAGG
>PKML01008214.1:226479-238166 GCA_002933935.1 Eutrema yunnanense | reverse complement strand
AGAAGGGTAGAGAGGAGTTTCCTCTCGAGTGGGTGTCCCGTGGGATACCAGGTGGACATTGCGGTCCAGTATCTGGAGGGTGATGCACATCTCTGGTGGAGGGAGGTGGCAACACGGAGAGTTTAGGCCGCGATGTCTTGGAGGCGTTCAACCGGATCGAGTCGAGGCCTGCGAGGTTGACTCAGGGGGAGGGGTCGGTTGGTACGCGAGTAGGAGGTGGAGTTAACCAGCTCGGGTCTTATGTGAGACGAGCGGTTAGGAGTGAGTCGGCCCGTGTGTAGAGATTCTTGAGGGATCTTCGGGTTGACTTGAGGAACCGTTGCATAGTAAAGGGGTTTTTGCTCGGTGGATGAGTTGGTGGAGATTGCGGCTGTGATGGAGGAGGGTCTGTAAGACGAGGTGGTAGTGGTTACACCGAGTTCAGGCGAGATCTATGCAGTAGCAATCTGGTCAAAGCAGAGGCGGTAGGCCGATGCGAGGACAGAAGTGGAAGTAGGATGTGATCACGATGGATTTCGTGGTGGGTTACCATTGGGGTTCTGGAATGCGTTTCAGACAGAAGTGGGCACGAGGGTGCGTGCTGGATTGGGGTGGTCACTAGGTGATCACTGGAGCTTGGTGGAGGTTGCGTATGGCAATGGTTACCAGGCGGGTAATTAGGATGGCTCCATATTGCTCTGTATGGGAGGCCATGTTGTACCCCTTTGTTTGGACACAAGTGGGGGAGAGGAGCACTTTGGGTGCCAGTTGTTCAGGAAACCGCGGAGAGGATCCGGGTTTTGGGAGCTGAACATGAAAGAGCTTGTGGTTGAGGTGGGAGATAGTGTGTATCTCAGGATGGCTCTGCTGAGAGATCCGAATAGGTCCATTACGGTGACTAGGTTGAGTCCAAGGTATATGGGACCGTTCTGGATCGTGGAGCGTGTTAGACCGGTAGTGTTTCGGTTGGAGTTACCCGCGGTTATGCAGGTGTTGCATAGGGGTGGCGAGGTATTGGGCGGAGATTCCGCCAGATCTCTAGTCCAATGTGACCGTTGAGGCGAGACCGTTGGGAGTTCTCGAGCGGTGGGTTGAGGAGCTTCGTCGGAAGAGGATTCCGATGATGCGAGTCCTGTGGAGCAGTGGCGGGGTGCAGGAGGAAACTTGGGGAGCCAGAGGCTAGGATGGAATTGAGGTTCCGGGGGTGGTTCCAGAGGCAAGCTGCGGCTTGGATTCCATCGAGCGGTTCCAGTTTCGGGTATAGCGGTGTGCTATGTGGTGTATCATTTTGTATTGCCGTTGTGTAGGACGATGTTACATCATGATGGGTAATAAGATGAGTATTTCTTATTGCTGGTGACTTTGGGAGTCACGGTTTCGCATTGCGTTTGAGGTGAGAAGCGCGAATGCAAGAGAGTGATAAGATGGGTGTTCTTATTGCTGTTGTAGCGTTGCGGGTTTCAGTTAAGCTTGTTCGGAAAAATGAGTCGAGTGGCGAGGCCGGGTTATTCACCTAGTGGTTATATGTGATAGGTCGGATTGCAGGCGTATGGTTCTTGTTTGATTTATTACGTTTGTATTGATGATCTACTGCAGAGAGTTGTTGGGTGGTAAAAGTAGCCTAGTCAAGTTATCTTGAAAAGTTTTTCTAAAGCGAGCCGATACTGGAGGGTGCGCAAGGGCGGTGCGATGGCCGGGTTGTTGGTCATGCACGGCAGATATTCCAGGTGTGGAATATGGGGAGGTGCGATGGCCGGGTTGTTGGTCATGCACGGTAGATATTCCGGGTGCGGAATATCACATGAGGTAGTTCAGTCGAGATGCTTGGAAATATGCGACTTATTGCTCGTTGAGTGGCGATGTACCCAGACTCGGGAGGTTTATAGCCTAGAGTAATACGTGATACCGTGGATTCGTAAGGAGTATGTCCTAGACGTAGGATATATTCCCTAGAATTGAGTGGTATGGGGTATGGAGACTCGTCAGGTTATATTACCGAGGGGAGTGGTACGGCAGATACCCAGAACTCGGAGATGCTGCGGTGTCTTGGGTGCTGTGGTATGGGCGATACCTTGCGAGGTATGGTGGATATCCTGCGGGATATGGTTGACGCTCGGAACTCGGAGATGCTGCGGTGTCTTGAGTTATGGGGTTAGCGTGTGTTTTGAGCAATAAGTACATATGATGCTGCGGTGTCGTAAGCATAGAGACTGAGTGGGAAGCCTGGGAGGTTGGGTTTGGACCTCGTGTGAGTGTTGAGTTGGCCGGGTGGGCCAAGGTTGTGTAATCGTTGCGACGATTAGGGTTCATTGGAGATGGACGGTTCATTGGAGATGAACAGTAACGAAGATTCGAGGACGAATCTAAGTTAGTGGGGGAGAATTGTAGCGCCCGTGTTCCGGGAATTGATTATGGGAGGAAGAATGATTAATTCCTGAGGGCAGTATCGATCGATACTGGTGAGCATCGATCGATACCGGCCGGGTTCGCTAGTGGTTATCTTCTTCTCTATCCTTTTTCGAGTATAAAAGCTTATCCTTGGGATAAGGATGAAGCAGAAAAGGAAGAAGGGTCGAGAGGCAGAGAGAGAGAAAGAGAGAAGAAGAGAGAAAGAGAGCGGAAGCTTTGCGGAGCTTGGATCTTGCGAGATCGAGAGGTTGGAGCTTGTGAGAAGCTCGGAGGAGAGCTTGGGAGAAGCTTGGCTTGGGGCGTGGGCTTGCGAGAAGAGGAGAGATCTTCTAGAGCTCGTTCCAGCGTGTCTAAAGGTGAGTTGGGACCAAAGGTCAGCATAGAAGCTAGTGTGATAGTTGTTAAGCTTTGTTGATGCTGTCTGTGTGTGGTTCTGGCGAGTTCTGGGTGAGTTCTCGCGGTGGTTGTGGTGAATCGCAGGGAGTATCGATCGATACCATGCGAGTATCGATCGATACTGGCCCTTTGGCGGTGGTCTCGAGTTCTGTGTGGATAGACTCGAGGGTTAGTGTTTCGAGGTGATAAGTTGGTGTCGTGTGGCATCGATCGACACCAAGGTGTGGTGTTGGGTGTCGATCGATACCCTGCCCTTGTGTGGGTACCGTGAGTCGTGTGGCATCGATCGATACCAAGTGTGGTGTTGGGCATCGATCGATACCAGGCCCTTGAGTGGGTACCGTGTGTTGTGGGGCAGCGATCGATACCATGTGTGTATCGATCGATGCCAGGCCCTTGTGTGGGTATCGTGCCTTGTGGGGCATCGATCGATACCACGTGGGTATCGATCGATGCCGGTTGTGGCTTCGTGCCGGAAGGTTTTAATTGTGTGAGTTATTTATTCGTGGTAATTGTTAATTGGTGGCCTGTTGTTGGGATGATCAATCTCACTCAGCATTTGGTTAGCCAAATGTTGATGCATCACTTTTGTGGATGCAGGTAAAGATAGGCGGGATCGTGGAATCGAGGCTGGTGAAGAGGGGATGATTAGGACCCGGGAGTTGTTCCGCTGTTGGGGTATCGATCGACGCTATGGGAGTATCGATCGATACTAGTTGTTGTTGTTGTTGTAGACCGTGTGTAATCGGTGTAATAATAATTGTATATTTATTATTGTTGTTGTTTATTATTATTTATGGAAAAATTTTTTTTTGCGGTGCGGTCGTCTCATCTACTATCAGTCGTAATTTTAAAACTAATATGTGACTCTCACTATTAGTCGTAATTTAGAGACAATTTGTGACTACCATTAAAAAAAAAAAATCCATAATTCCAATATTAAAATATAAATTGAAATTACAAAATAAAATTGAAATTGAAATTACAATATATGCGCCTTTTGGCCGCCTGGAATGCAAACCACCGAGGCAGCCTCTCAAGTAGTCTCCGCCTTATCCTCAAGCTCTCTCTGCTCCGCCGCCATCATCAATTCTTTATGCAGCAAAAGAAGACAATTCAACACAAGCTATTAATATGACCGATCCAAAGTCTGTCACTTCAGTGTGCAAGATATCTATGAACAACATTATATGAACAATCCAAGTATAACACACGTAGATTATCATAAGTTATCTTTGTCTTTAACATAAGTTATTAATAATATGAACAATCCAAGTATAAAACAAGTACATTCAATAAAACACCTCTATGTAAATGGCAGTAAGCTGGTGGTGGGAAGGTCCAGTGGCTGTCGACATTTGATCATTCTGATTGTTGTCACGCTAATTCCTCAGCAACCTTCACAAGGGACTCTACATTCTTTAATTTAAATTAGTAATCAGTAATCAAACAAAATAATAGGTACAGCTAATTTGCAGCAAAGAAGTAGAGTCTAAAATCTGAAGTACAATAAACCAAATTCCAGTTAAAGAAATGTAATAAACAATCTCAACCAACGTAATCAGAATACAAAAATTCAGTGAAAAAAATGTCAACATCACAAAGATTCATTTCATGTAAAGGGAGTCAAAGCTTACCTGCTATTCCCAAATCAACTCTTGCAGCTGCTACTTCAGGTCCTGCATTGACACCTCCAGGTCCTGCATTGACACCATTTAAAACAAAATTGTACAAAGACCCCACAACCAGCAGAAAGGCAATTTCAGGACATGAAAAAAACATAGTCATTCTCTTAAGCAGACTTCCGCTATGAATAAACCAAATTTCCATTTCAGGTTACTAAGCATTTAGGTCTAGCTTGAGATAATAATAAAATCTAAACACTACAAGATCATATGCATTCGCAAACATGAAACAAAGTAGATAATTACCAGCTCGGTAGAGCTCTACATCTGAATCCACTAACTGAATTGCTGAGCGAAGATTTTTACCCCTGATTATATAGATCTGATCACCAATCAATTAGCAACAGACGGAGTGACCAAACGAAACCAAAGACAAAATTGCATACCAAATTTGTAAACACATAGTAGGTACAACCACGAAAAAGTTTTATCAGGATTAAATAAGTATTTAGAAGAGTATTTAACAAAAAGGGAGGTTTTTATTATTAAAAAAACTCAAGAACTACAAAGACTCTCAAACTCTCTCAAACTTCTCTTACTCACTTCGCTTGGTTTATGCTTCATCCAAGCTCCCTTATTTATAGTACAAGTCCTAAGGAATATCTCATAGAATATTCCATAAGATATTTTACAACTTATTATACATTCTCATTATTACACAACTTATTCAACACAGTCATTATTACACAACTTATTCAACACACTTAATAATTATTATTCCCTATGTCTCCAAAAGAGAGATGGATTCCACCTCATCCGAAGTCTGAGTCCGTGTCGTCTTCTTCACTGTCAGAAACGATTTTTGTCACATAGATTTTATGGCCCGGAATATAGCCTTTGATTTTATACTTTTTCCCTTCAACCTTGTAAATTAGATGGTCAGGGTTGTCTTGTGGCCACCCGTACTGGTCATGAAAGCTTGCCAGTATTTGTCGTATTTCTTCGACAAAGTCTGATGGGTATACCTCTCTGTTGTGACAGTTTGCTGGGTGTGGACAGAAAAGTCTGGAATCAATTTCGGATTCTTTTGTGTGATTGAGCTTTGCCATCTTACTTGTTCTTTGGTGGAAGTTGCTTTCGTCAAAAGCGTTATCATTGAAGCTTGTCAGGATTTGAGCTTCATATCTTCTCTGAATTATTATGTCATCTTCTTTTTGGTCTTGCTCAGTAATTATTTTGAACGTGACGAGAATTGCCATTGCTCCCTGTGCGCGAATATTCTCTTGCCACCATGTCACGTCTTGGAACAATGTGAGCCATTTGTACAACAACTTGTAGTGCGGTTTTCTCCTTGTCATGATGCAATTTCCCAAGTACTGAATTAGCCTGCTTTTGTCAACGAGGACTCCAATTGTATACAAATCTGCTAGGTACCATAGTAGGAAATATTCTTCTTCTGGAAATTTACCATAGTGATTTGGATTCATGTCTGTGGTAGTACGAAAAGGATATATGATGGTAGGGCAACCCGAAGAGTGGTCCTTGATCCAGACCATACCTATTGATGTAGAGTTTCAGAAATCCATGGAGTGTGTCGACTCCTTCATAGACCAGAGCACTGTCTATGATTTTTTTCTTGTATTCCTTGTGGCATTCCTGAAATCATCTTTCTTAAGGACTCAACTATCGGGTTTTCTGGATTAAGGGTGTATATCATTGGGATGATTGCTGAGATTTGTCGTTGGGTTATGGATAAGAAATCTTGGAGGAAGTTGTCATTGCCTTTGATGTGCTTTACGTCAAACTTCGATTGTGAGAACTAACTAGCCCATCTGAGTAATTGTGCTTGTGGCAGGATCTTTTGCTTCAACTGAATCATTTTTGGAAATGAGGACATGTCCATTTCTATGAGGTAATGTTGACAGACAAGATGGAACTCGAACTTCTCAATTCCTCTTTTGACAGCAAGTATATCTTTGTAGGTAGAGTGATAATGCTTCTCGCGGTTTTTGAAAGCGCCACTTTTGTACCCACAAATGTTTCGCTTTCCTTTTTCGTCTTCTTCTCAGAGAAATATTCCCCAGTAGCAATCACTTGCGTCTGTTTGTAGAATTCTTTTTCCTTTGGACATAATTTTTAATGTTGGGAGGGTCCTCGAGATTCTTTTAAGCTCGTTCACTTCTTCTATGCACTTGTCGTTCAATTGAGGAGCTTCTTTCTTTAGTTGTGTCGAGAGGACTGACCTGTATTTTGCTAGGTCATGGATGAAATCCTCCATCTAATTGACAATCCGAAGAAATTGTTGGACTTGTTTGAAGGAGAGTCCTTCATCCGGAAACTCATTGAGCTGGTTTGCAATGTGAGGTTGAAGATTGATATATCATGGTTTTTACCCTGTTTAGACCATGATATAAGTCCTTTTTTTAGAGTCTTTATAGTACTTTGGAGTCTTTTAGAGTCTTTTACAGGTCTTAGCACGAATTGGAGCATTATTGGAATTATTGGAGTTCTATGGAGCATTCTGGAGCGAAAGTGAAGTCTGATGACTAAGTGTCCGATCTGAGCGACAAGCATCGATCGATACCCCCTGGTATCGATCGATACCCGCCGATAAATCATGGGCCGCGACTTTTTGAGAAGTTTGAAGAATTGCAAAAGTGCCCAGAAGTCTCTGATAATTACAAGAAGACCCCAAGTCGTGATTTATGCTATATATAGGGTTTTACAGCCATTGTTTAGGCTATGCTTTATTTTGCTTGAGTTTTAGAGAGATTTTGGTGAGAGATACAATTCTAATTTCCCTTCGTCCGAGATTAGATCTCAAAACCTTTGTGTTCTCTTTCTGATTTTATATAGAGTATTTATTCAAACATGTTTATTAATTTAATCTTCATGTCTGAGTAGATCTCCTGTTAGGTTTGGGGATTCTCATTAGGGATTTCATTGAATGTTAGGTTGATTAGTTATTTAGGGTTCATAATCTGAATTAGTTCTTCACCTTAGGTTGTTCTCAAAGCTAATTCTAGATTGATCACCTAGAACTTAGATCTTAGGATAATTGATTAGGCACGACAGTGCAATTAATTACCTGATAGAACTAGGGTGAGCAAATTGATTATTCGCAAAGAAATTTGGTTTAATTGATTTGTGAACATATCAAACTTGAAATTAAGGCTGATTTATTCTTAGGGATTTGCAAAGAAATTTGGGATTCTGAAGTTTAGATTTAGATAGTTTTCGCAACGACAGTTGGTTAACTATACTTTAGTGATTTGAGTTCTAGAACCGTGCTTAACCTGAACCCTGATTAGTTAGTTTATTTGCATTCATTGATTTCCTGAGAAATATCCCTGAACCTATCTTTTTCCCATTGAATACAAATCGTTTACTGCTTTCTGTTTTCTGCTTAACCTGAATTGCTTAGCTTAGCTTGATCCTATAATTTATTGAGTGATTTCTGTGGATCCTTGTGTTCGACCCCTAGCTAGACTACAACAACTGCTTTAGTACTGTTAGGGTATTAAATTGAGCATATCAATTTTGGCGCCGTTGCCGGGGATTCAATTTCACCATTAGATTGTAGCTGTCGAGTTTCGACTAAGCCCGCCAGTATCGATCGATACTACCTAGTATCGGTCGATACCGAGGCGAATTTTTTGTTGATATCGATCGATACCATCAGTATCGGTCGATACTCTTCGTGACTTTGGTTACTTACGTTCTTGATCTTAGTGTTTCAGGTGCATGCCTGTTCGTGAAACGAGAAGAAACAAGAGCACTCAGCTGGTCAATCTTTCGTTAGAGGAACTAGCACTTTTAGAACGCACAATCAGAAAGACCAAGCAGACATCAGGGATGAACAACCCAGTGGTTTTAAGAGCTGATGAAGCTGGACTTCTGAGGGACCAACAGGGTCACGTGTGCAATGAAGGAGGACAGCGACTTGATGAGGCTGGAAATATCATTGTCCCTGCTCCTGTTGCTGAGATTGTCGCGCCAGCTGGGCGCGCCAACGCTGTGAATGCTGCAGGTGATCGAGCTAGAACACTTGGCGAGCATAACAGGCCTGATCAGTTCTTTGCCAATCGAGCTGCGATTCGCATACCGACTTTTCAGAGGAATGACTTCGAGCTGAAACCAGCATACTACGCTCTCGTTAGTCAGAATCCATTCCATGGTCTACCTCATGAGCATCCCATGGATCACATCGAAAGGTTCGAGGACTTGGTCACTAGCATGAAGTACAATGGAGTGCCCAACGAGTTCCTGTTCTGCAAACTCTTCCCGTACTCTCTTGGTGGGGATGCTGCTTATTGGCTAAAGCAGCTTGCTCCTGATTCACTTACTACGTGGGATGAGACAAAGAACGCGTTCCTGGTTAATTTCTATGATGATGCGAGGTCCGAGGAGCTCAGGAACAAGATCTCTCAGTTTGCTCAGGGTCCGACAGAAGCATACAAGGCTTCATGGGTTCGCTTCAAGTCTTATCAGAGAGACTGTCCGCATCATGGGTTCACTCAGGTGCAGCTGCTGGGCACGTTCTACAGAGGGGTTGATTGGAGATACCAGATGGCAATGGACTCTGCAAGCAATGGGAATTTCTTCACGAGGTATCCGGATGATGGAGTTGTGCTGATAGAGAACTTGGCGTCTAGTAATAGCACCAAGAATGCTGATTTCGAAAGGAAGAAGCAAGCTGGAGGAACAGATGGATCGCAGATTGCTGACATGCAGGCCAAACTCGATTTCCTGGTTGGAAAGTCGAAGAAATCTGTGCACTTTGCTGATGAAGTTGCAAATGTGGAAGAAGAAGAAGAGGATGTTAACTATGTTGGTGGTTCTGGTTTCCAGGGGCAGCGATTTGGGTATAACAACAACATGAACTTCAACAACAACAACCAGCAAGGTGGGTACAAGCTAGAGGGGAACCAATCTGGATTCGGAGCGAAGCAGGTCACTCAGAAACCACTTCAGAGCAGCGATTTCACTCGCAACTATGGGAACTCTTCGTATCAACCAGTTTCTCCCAAATCAGCAGATAGCGAGATGAAAACCATGATGGAACAGGTCCTTCTCGGACAGCAGAAGTTGCAGGTGGATTTCAACGGGAAGTTTGATTCGCTGTACATGGATCTGAATGGGAAGATCAAAACCATCAGTCTCTCCCAAAGGAAGCTGGAAACCCAAGTGGCCCAGACAGCAGCAGCTATAAAGAGGCAGAAAGGTTTTCTTCCAGGAAAGACTGAAAACCCAAGAGCACACGTCAATGCCATCATCTCAAGTGCAGGAAATCTCGATGACGAGCCTGAAATCGCTAGAGCATCGATCGATACCCCCATGTGTCGATCGATGCCGGTTACAATTCTGAAACGGGATACTTCCAAACCCTGTGTATCGATCGATACCCCACTGGTATCGGTCGATACTGAGGCGATTTCAGAGGAACAAGCTGAGACTTCGACTGTGGCACCTAAGGTGGTTGCAGAACGAGTGTATACACCCAAGGCACCTTTTCCTATACTTCGTAAGCTGACAAGAAAGGAATGGGAAGATGCCAGATGCAAAGCCATGCTAGATAAGTTGGTTGTGGAGCTCTCTTTTGTTGATGCTATCAAGACGTGTCCAGCTTTCAAGAGATGTGTGAAGAAGATAGTCTCTAGCAACGTAAGAATCGAGGAGGGTGTCATGTTGATCACAGAGTGCAGTGCGATGCTATTCGACAAAACTCCTGAGAAACTTCTTTATGAAGAAGATATATTTTGCCAGGAACGTTTCACAATCGACAGTATCGATCGATACTGTGGCTGGTATCGATCGATACCCCTCGCAGAAAGAGCCAGAGTACAGAGAAGATACGTGAGGTTATCAAGGAAAGAGTTCCCAAGTCACTACAGCCACGGCAATTGACAAAGAGGGAAGACCTAGGGAAATTCGTAGTACCATGCTCTATCTCTGGAATCCAGTTCAAAGAGTCTCTCGTTGACTCAGGATCTAGTGTCAATGTGATGTCAAGGGAAGTTGCTGAACGTCTGAAGGCTGATATAAGACCCCCTACCTTGCTTCTCACATTCGCAAATTCCTCTACCTCACCGCCATACGGTATTATCCATGCTCTGCCTATTCAATTAGGAAATTGTCTGGTACCCACTGATTTTCAGGTTCTGGAGATGAACAAAGGATCTGAGATTTCTCTGCTCCTGGGACGACCGTTCATGGCTACTGCTGGTGCGATCATCGACATGCCTAATAAGAGACTCTCTTTCTCATACATTGACGGAGATGTCTACTATGAAACCATTCCCCCTAGAGGAGCCTTCACACGTGCCTCTAGCATCAAGGCTACCACAGGAGAGTCGCTAGCAATTGCTACTTTGGAAGAACCTCCTGCTGAGCCTACTGTCGTAGACATTCCTGCTGAGCCGCCCAACATCCCAAAAGAGGTTGCCAAGAAGGCCAAGAGCAACAAGGTCGAGGATCTCCATATCACTTTGATACCTCAGAAGTGCGTTGGAGATTCGATCGAGTATAAGGTCAAGTGCAAAGGAAAATCGAAGCCATTCTCCAAGGCTAGAGTCCTTCTTACTTCTGAGTTGAAAGAAAAGGGACAAGAGTTTCTGGACAGCATGTTGAGCAAAACCATGAAGATAGCAATGTCGAGTTGTGGAGCCTGTTTTGGAGCAAGCTCTCACTTTTATCCAGCATGAAAGGCGTTACAGTCAAGCTATTGACGTTAAACGAGCGCTTGGTGGGAGGCAACCCACTGGTGAGTCTGTCCTTGAGTCATTTTCGGTTTTTATTTTCGTATGTTTTGAGTCTGTGTCAGGATAAACAAGGAGCAACTCGGAATCGCCTAAGCATTGATCGATACCCCACTGGTATCGATCGACACCGATCGCGAAACTTCAGAACGTCAAGTCGATTTAAGCCTGGTATCGATCGATACCAAGGCTGTGTGTCGATCGATACTTGACGTTCCAGCAAGGTAATTTCTTGTTTCTCTTCGTTCTATCCTTTTACTTTGTTTCTTTTACCTACTCTAGGCTAAATAACACTGGGGACAGTGTTGTTCAAGTCTGGGGGAGGTGTCTGCTGACATTGTTTTCGTTTTTCTTAGAGTCAGTTGTTTTATCGAGTCAAAACTGTTTTATTGAGTCAAAATTTGTTGGAGATTATGATCATGTGCTTTAACCTATTGATTTGATTTTGTTTTTGAGTGCACAGTGTTACAGGATCAGTTCTAGATCGACTAATGAAAAATCCAAAGACTGACCAGTTGAC
>PKML01008214.1:193960-225593 GCA_002933935.1 Eutrema yunnanense | reverse complement strand
TGAAGTTTAGATTTAGATAGTTTTCGCAACGACAGTTGGTTAACTATGCATTAGTGATTTGAGTTCTAGAACCGTGCTTAACTTGAACCTTGATTAGTTAGTTTATTTGCATTCATTGATTTCCTGAGAAATATCCCTGAACCTATCTTTTCCCCATTGAATACAAATCGTTTACTGCTTCCTGTTTCCTGCTTAACCTGAATTGCTTAGCTTAGCTTGATTTCTATAATTTATTGAGTGATTTCTGTGGATCCTTGTGTTCGACCCCTAACTAGATTACAACAACTGCTTTAGTACTGTTAGGGTATTAAATTGAGCATATCAAAGATGATATTATCCCTTTGAAATATGCATGTCAAGGAAGTCGATTTCTGTTTCTCCAATAACCATCTTTCTTTCATAAAGCATGATTCCATACTGTTGCACGATACTGTGAAATTTCGTCAGTAGTCGTGTGTTTTAGTCTATATCTGGAGAGAACATGAGAAGATCATCGATGTACACCAGTGCATTTGGGAGAATTGGCTTGAATATCTTGGTCATGGCCTTTTGGAACAGTGAAGGGGCCACCTTTAGCCAGCCAAACGGCATTTTGTCTCCAATGATAGTGCCGATTTGGTATGCAAAATCATATTTTAGGCCTGTCTTCTTGTTTGCTTTCTAACTGTCAAAATCCTGCCTTTAGGTCAAACTTGGAGAAGACTTATGCTTGTGGGAGTCGCTGGAATAGGACTTCTCGTTTAGGCAAAGGAAATTTGTCATCAGCGAGAAAGTGATTGAGTGGTTGATAATTGATGACCAGCCTCAAATTTTCTTGAACTTGTTCTGCCCTCTTGTTGACATAGAATGCTTCACATGCCCATGGTGAACTAGTTTTTTCAATAATATCTTCTTTCATGAGTTGATTTACTTCTTCAAGTGCAAGAGTGTAGTGAGCTGGATTCATCCCTGGCTGGCTTGCCTTAGTTGGATTGATATCTGATATGCTCAATTTAATACCCTAAGATACTAAAGTAGTAGTTGTAGTAAGTGTAGGGGTTGAACCACAAAGACTCACAGAGATCACACAATAGATTATGAAGTGTGGAATTAAGCTAAGCCAAACAGATTGAATTGAAAGCAATGCAGAAATTAAAAGGGTTGTAATTCAATGGAGAGAATATAGGCCCAAGGTATTTCTCAGGAAATCAATGAATGCAGCTAAACTAACTAGCAGGATTCAGATTTAGCGCAGTTCTTGAACTCAAATCACTAAGGTATAATTAACCAACTGTCGTTGCGAGAATTATCTAAATCTAAATCCTAGGAATTCCAAATCTCTTTGCGAATCCTAAAGTCTAAATCAGCTTTAATAACAGGTTTGATATGTTCACAAATCAATTAAACCAAATCTCTTTGCGAATAATCAATTTGCTCACCTAGGTTCTATCAGGTAATTAATCGCACTGTCGTGCCTAATCAATTATCCTAAGATCTAAGTTCCAGATTCGTCAACCTAGAATTAGCTTTGAACACAACCTATGCGAAGAACTAATTCAGATGGTGAATCCTAAACAGATAATTAACCTAGCATTAAGAGAAAACCCTTATGAGAAAACCTTAAACCTAAAGTGGATCTACTCAGACGTAGAGAATGAAACAATCAATATGCTTGAATAAATCATCAATAGAATTAGAATAAGAAGAGGTTCTTGAGATCTGATCTCGGACGAAGGGAGATTCTGACTTGTCTCAAACCAGAATATATAAAATAAAGCTTAGGAAGGCCTAGCCTAAACAATGGCGGTAAAATCCTATTTATAACCTAAATCACGAGTTGGGGTCTTCTTGTAATTATTAAAGACTTCTAGGCACTTTTGCAATTCTTCAAGTCTTGGAAAACTCGCGGGTCGTGTCTTGCTGCGATGGGTATCGATCGATACCAGGGGGTATCGATCGATGCTTGTCGTGAAATCAGGTACTCAGCAACACGATCTTTAGCTCTTGCTCCAAACTGCTCCAGAAAGCTCCAATAACTCCAATTAGGTTCCAAACGTGCTAGAACCTGTAAAAGACTCTAAAAGACTACAAAACACTAGAAAGACTCTATAAAAAGGACTTATATCATGGCTTAAACAGGGTAAAAACCATGATATATCAACTCTCCCAGACTTAGCATTTGCTTCCCTCAAGCAATTAGAAAACTAAACCAGAGAAAGAGGTTTGAAAACGCGGAGACTCACCTGTTCATGAACCATCGAAATGACCCTTTTCCCAAGTACCCAAATGTCACCAAATCAGCTTTTGATCTAACCACCATGTACTTCTCCGTAGACATTCGCAGCTTTCCCAGACTCCACACATTATCCCACAGCATTGTTCAAGTAAAACCTTCATCGCCAGTTTCATCTCTGCAGCCAATGTTTCAAGAACCTTCTAGACTCTTTACCAGACAATATCATGACAAGGAACCACCCTTTTCACACTTTTTGTATCAATTTCTCTCCCCCAGACTTATTTCTTATTATGTTCTTATTTATTATTATTTTTTATATTTTCAGCTTAGCATATACATATCAAGGTATGAGACGCGAGTATTGATGGTGTTTGCCACCAAATCCCCGGTTCTTCCCTCTCAATGTATCAACGGATGTAGGCGAATAATGTCATCATAGGAAAATCCTAGCCTCGCTTCCAATCCTTTGTGTGATCATTCCCTCTTAAGTAGAATAATGGGATCGCTGGAAATTTTCCTAACCCTTTACTCAGAAGAAAATCATTTCAATCTTTTATGCTCTTATTTATCAACTTATAACAGGGGAGAGAGATATATTACTCTAAACACATGGTTCCTTTATCAGATATGAATGATGAATCAAGCTCTATGAACACTAACCACATTGATGAAGTGCAGAAATTTGGCTCAGGTTTCGGAAGAACTCTGCTGGAGACATGGATGTTTTCTAGTCAACTGGTCAGTCTTTGGATTTTTCATTAGTCGATCTAGAACTGATCCTGTAACACTGTGCACTCAAAAACAAAATCAAATCAATAGGTTCAAGCACATGATCATTATCTCCAACAAATTTTGACTCAATAAAACAATTTTGACTCGATAAAACAACTGACTCTAAGAAAAACAAACACAATGTCAGCAGACACCTCCCCCAGACTTGAACAACACTGTCCCCAGTATTATCTAGCCTAGAGTAGGTAAAAGATGACAAAAGAATAGAAGAAACAAAGAGAAACCAGAAGTTACCTTGCTGGAACATCGAGTATCGATCGACACACAGCCTGGTATCGATCGATAGCAGGCTTAAATAGACTTGATGAACCGTATTTTCGCGATCGGTGTCGAACGATACCAGTGGGGTATCGATCGATGCTTAGGCGATTTCGAGTTGCTCTTTGTTTATCCTGACACAAACATAAAATGAACGAAAATAAAAACAAAAACGAATCAAAAACAGACTCACCAGTGGGTTACCTCCCACCAAGCGCTCGTTTAACGTCAATAGCTTGACTGTAACACCTTTCAGGCTGGATAAGAGTGAGAGCTTGCCTCAAAACAGGCTCCACAACTTGGCATTGCTATCTTCAGAGTTCTGCTCATCATGCTGTCCACAAACTCTTTTCCCTTCTCTTTCAGCTCTGAAGTAAGAAGAACCCTGGCCTTAGAGAATGGCTTTGAAGCTCCTTTGCACTTCACCTTGTATTCAATCGAATCTCCATCGCACTTCTGAGGTATCAAAGTGACATGGGGATCCTCAACTCTTTTGCTCTTGGCCTTCTTCTTTGTTGCCTTGGCCTTCTTGGCAACTTCCTTGGGGACGCTGGATGGTTCAGCCGAAACGTCTGTGACAGTAGGCTCATCAGGGGGATTTTCCAAAATATCAATTGCTAGCGATTCTCCTGTGACAACCTTGATGCTAGAGGCACGTGTGGGAGCACCTCTAGGGGGAATGGCATTATAGTAGGCATATCCGTCAATGTAAGAGAAAGAGAGTCTCTTATTAGGTGTGTCTATGATCGCGCCAGCAGTAGCCATGAACGGTCGTCCCAGGAGTAAAGAAACCTCAGATCCTTCGCTCATCTCTACAACCTGAAAATCGTTGGGCACCAGATATTTTCCTACTTTTACAGGCAAAGCATGGATAGTACCGTATGGAGGTGAGGTGGAGGAGTTTGCAAACGTGAGAAGCAAAGTAGGGGGTCTTATATCAGCCTTCAATCGTTCAGCAATTTCCTTTGATATCACATTGACGCTAGACCCTGAGTCAACGAGAGACTCTTTGAACTCGACTCCAGAGATAGAGCATGGTACTGCGAATTTCCCTGGGTCTTCCCTCTGTTTCAATTGCCGCGGCTGTTGTGACTTGCGTCTTGCCTCGAGAAAAAGTGCCTTGATTTCTACCTCAGTTTCTCTGCAATCTTTGAAGTGACTCAGCAGAGGCCAGCCCTCTAGAGCTTCTTCAAAAGATGGTTCATGGGAGATCCTTCGTACCATCTTCTCAAAGCCACGCAGCTGCTTTGGAGTGATAGGATCTCTGAGGTGTTTAGGAATAGAATTCTCTTTCTTGGACTTGCGAACTCTTTCTCTGATTACCTCAGGTGTTGTCACAATTTCTGGTTCGTTCTGCGAGGGGTATCGATCGATACCAGGTAGGGTATCGATCGATACTGCCACTTTTGAATCGTTCCAGGCAGATACATTTTCATCATAAAGAAGCTTCACGTTCGGGTTATCCAGCAAATACTTTAGTCTAGCAATCTCCCATTCCTCCCTTGTCAGCTTAGGAACTATATGATAAGGCATCATGGGTATATACACTCGTTCTGCAACTACCTTAGGCGCCACATTCGAAGTCTCAGTTGTCTCCTCAGAAATCGCCTCAGTATCGACCGATACCAATGGGGTATCGATCGATACACGGGTTTTTGAAGTATCCCATTTCAGAATTGTAACCGGCATCGATCGACACGTGATGGTATCGATCGATGCCATGGTGATTTCAGGATCCTCATCGAAATTTCCTGCATTCAAAATGATGGCATTGACGTGTGCGTCGTGTGGATGAACTGTCTTGCCCTTTGCATTTGCAGCAGGCTGAGCCACTTGCGTTTCCAGCATCCTGTAATTGGTATTGATAGCCTCGATTTTCCCATTCATATCAGAGTACAGATGGTCAAGCTTCCCATTGAAATCCACTTGCAATTTTTGTTGTCCTTGAAGAATCTGCTCAAGCATGGATTCCATCTTATTGTCTGCGGACTTGGTAGGGATGGGCTTGTACGAAGAGTTCCCGTAATTTCGAGTGTTGTTGCTGAAGTTTCAGTTGTTGTTGTACCCAAATTGTTGACCCTGAAATCCAGAACCACCAACATAGTTAACATCCTCCATTTCATCCTCAGCAGCAAAGTGAACCGCTTTCTGATTCTTCCCGATCAAGAAATCCAGCTTGGCTTGAACTTCAGCAATCTGCGATGCATCAATTCCTCTAGCTTGCTTCTTCCTCTCGAAGTCAGCATTCTTGGTGCTATTGCTAGACGCCAAGTTCTCAATTAGCACGACTGCATCGTCTGGATACCTGGTGTTGAAGTTCCCATTACTCGCTGTATCCAAAGCCATCTGGTACCTCCAGTCGATTCCTCTGTAAAATGTGCCCAGCAGCTGAACTTGATTGAACCTATGGTGTGGACAATCCCTCTGATAAGACTTGAAGCGAATCCAAGCAGCCTTGAGTCCCTCTGTTGGTCCTTGAGAAAACTGGGAAATCTTGTTCCTGAGCTCTTCAGATCTCGCATCATCGTAGAAGTTGCACAGGAATGCTCTCTTCGTCTCATCCCATGTAGTTAGAGAGTCAGGAGCTAACTGCTTCAGCCAATAAGCAGCATCCCCACCAAGAGAGTACGGGAAGAGTTTGCAGAACAGGAACTCATTGGACACTCCATTGTACTTCATCCCAGTGACCAAGTCCTCGAATCTCTCGATATGATCCATGGGATGCTCATGAGGTAGGCCATGGAATGGGCTCTGACTTACAAGAGCATAGTACGCAGGCTTCATCTCGAAGTCGTTCTTCTGAAAAGTTGGGATGTGAATCGCAGATCGATTGGCATAGAACTGATCAGGTTTGTTGTGCTCATCAAGTGTCCTAGCTCAAACACCTGCAGAATTTCCAACGTTGGCGCGCCCAGCTGGCGCGACAATCTCAAATACAGCAGCAGGGACAACGACGTTTCCAACTTCATCAAGTCGCTGCCCTCTCTCATTACACACATGACCCTCTTGGTCTTTCAGAATCCCAGCTTCATCAGCTCTTAAAACCACTGGGTTGTTTATCCCTGATGTTTGCTTGGTCTTTCTGTTTGTGCGTTCCACAAGCGCTAGCTGTTCCAATGACAGTTCAACTAGCTGAGTGCTCTTGTTGCTTCTGGTTTCACGAACATGTATACACCTGCAAACAAAACACTATGCAAAGCACGTAAGTAACCAGAAAAATACGTTGAGTATCGATCGATACCAAGTGGTGTCGATCGATACAAACAAAGAAATCACCGGAGTATCGACCGATACTAGTGAGTATCGATCGATACTGACGGACTTAGTCGAAACTTGACAGCTAAAATCTAAAGGCGAAATTGTGTCCCCGGCAACGGCGCCAAAATTGATATGCTCAATTTAATACCCTAAGATACTAAAGCAGTAGTTGTAGTAAGTGTAGGGGTCGAACCACAAAGACTCACAGAGATCACACAATAGATTATAAAGTGTCGAATTAAGCTAAGCCAAACAGATTGAATTGAAAGCAATGCAGAAATTAAAAGGGTTGTAATTCAATGGAGAGAATATAGGCCCAGGGTATTTCTCAGGAAATCAATGAATGCAGCTAAACTAACTAGCAGGATTCAGATTTAGGGCAGTTCTTGAACTCAAATCACTAAGGTATAATTAACCAACTGTCGTTGCGAGAATTATCTAAATCTAAATCCTAGGAATTCCAAATCTCTTTGCGAATCCTAAAGTCTAAATCAGCTTTAATAAATGGTTTGATATGTTCACAAATCAATTAAACCAAATCTCTTTGCGAATAATCAATTTGCTCACCTAGGTTCTATCAGGTAATTAATCGCATTGTCGTGCCTAATCAATTATCCTAAGATCTAAGTTCCAGATTCGTCAACCTAGAATTAGCTTTGAACACAACCTAGGCGAAGAACTAATTCAGATGGTGAATCCTAAACAGATAATTAACCTAGCATTCAGAGAAAACCCTTATGAGAAAACCCTAAACCTAAAGTGGATCTACTCAGACATAGAGAATGAAACAATCAATATGTTTGAATAAATCATCAATAGAATTGAATAAGAAGAGGTTCTTGAGATCTTATCTCGGACGAAGGGAGATTCAGACTTGTCTCAAACCAGAATATATAAAATAAAGCTTAGAAAGGCCTAGCCTAAACAATGGCTGTAAAATCCTATTTATAACCTAAATCACGAGTTGGGGTCTTCTTGTAATTAGTAAAGACTTCTAGCCACTTTTGCAATTCTTCAAGTCTTGGAAAACTCGCGGGTCGTGTCTTGCTGCGATGGGTATTGATCGATACCAGGGGGTATCGATCGATGCTTGTCGTGAAATCAGGTAATCAGCAACACGATCTTTAGCTCTTGCTCCAAACTGCTCCAGAAAGCTCTAATAACTCCAACTAGGCTCTAAACGTGCTAGAACCTGTAAAAGACTCTAAAAGACTACAAAACACTAGAAAGACTCTATAAAAAGGACTTATATCATGGCTTAAACAGGGTAAAAACCATGATATATCAATATCTTTGTTTTTTTTTAAAAGGTAAGGATATGAAGAAATCTTTGTTTTTCCAAAGGGATGAGGAACATTTTGTGAGGAACTTTGAGTGGGAGGTGGCACAAGAGGTTTTGGGAATCTCATCTCTAATAGGGTTTAGGATTTCCATAGGGTAGAGATGGGAGACTGTTGTCCTAGGTAGTAGATGGTTTTTGTGTTTAAGGCCTTTTTGGTGCCATGAAACTCCTTTGAGGCTGTATAGGTTATCAAATCCAAGTATAAAGTATTTTCCAGGGAGATTAGACCCATATACTTTAGATTTAACCATGTATCCAGGAAAGAGTTGGATATGGATAGGCTTACTGATGAGGGAGATGTGGAATATCTGGCCATTTGCAGCTTTGAATGCGACTGAGCATGGTTCCCATTGGGATGATGGGAGTATATCCGGCTTGATGATGGAAGATGCGGCTCCCGTATCAAAGTAGGCTATCACCGGTATGGGCTTATCATATTTGGTAGAAAATATGTAGATCTTGGCATTTGGAGATTGTTGGGATAGATATGCCAATTCTACTTCTTTTGACTCTTGTACTTTGCATGCGTCAAATGTGTAGAGGTCAAAGATCATGAACTGGTCGTCGTTGTCTTCTTCTTCGGTGTCAGATTTCTCAGAGGATCCTTCTTCTTGTTCATTCCCCATTGCGAGAATTTCACATCGGTTGGTTCGTCATCTAAAGAGAATATGGACTCGATGTCTGAATCATCGATTTCTTCAATTTGGGCTAGATATCCAAGGAGGTTATCTCTCTTTTTCTTGTTTGGGCACTGCTTCGCATAGTGTCCTTTTTTCTTGAAGATGTAGAACCTGTCTGATTTCTTGAAACCTCTTTGTTTCTTTCTCCTAAAGAACTTCCACTTCTTTCTGCAGGATAACTGAGGATATTTCTTATGGCATTTGCTTCAAAACTTTTTTCTCCTTTTTGTAATTTGTGGAGCACCCACACCTTTTTTCTTTACATTTGATGGAGAGTTCTGGTCGATCACATGCTTTTCCGAGGAGCTTTCCTTGTTCTTGTAGTTGTTTGAAGAACTTCTGGTGATTGCATAATTTTTCAAAAGTTGCGAGCGACATCTGGTATATTTCTCTAAACGAGGTTTGATGAAGAGCCATATTTTTGAGGGATAACACCCGCGAAGTCTCATTTCCAAGAGGTTCTGGAAGAGAGTTTAAGTATGCCTGCTTGAGGTTGTCGTCGTTTATCCCATTTAAGGCATAGAATCTCTTCGACATCCTTTCATAGTGCTTTTCTAGGTCTTTTCTCTTGGAAGAGCAGCATCTCATGCTAAGGTATTCCTCTCTTGCTTGGACTGTATAGTGATCCCATGTGCCAAGAAATTCATTGTGGATATGTCCAATCAAAGCGTCGACTGTCGGAGACTGGCGTATTTGTAGATGTCGGTACTCCCCAAAACTAATCCACCATTGTCCGAGGCGACCATGGAATTTGGAGACTAATTTGTCTATCACTTTGGGAAGGGTAGCTCCTGGGTTGAACAGTTGCTTCGTAAGCCATGCATGCATTTCATAGATTTTGTCTCTCCATTTTGATGGGGGGATATTGTCGAAGGAGAAACCGCCATGCAGTTCATCATGGTTTCTTGGATTCAATTCCGGTGGAGGATGAGGTCTTAGAGGTTCTCGTCCATATTCAGATACATTTCCTCCGTCGCTTTCCATTTCTTCTTCTACTGTAGGTTTCGCCATCATGAAGTTTGGAATTAGGACATCCTCATCTGAACTATCTTGTGGTATCGCCATACTTTGCTGCTTGGGAGTCTTTTCTTGCTTTGCTACTTTCTCGAGGAAAGCAGAGATTGGGTTGTTGGCGTATTTCACCATGAACTGTGCTTCATTCTTCTCAGGTGAAGTCGTCTTTGAGGTGTCAGGTATGGACACCTTTGGAGTTTCTCTCTCTATGGGAATATGTGGGTGTTTTTTTGTAACCAGGTGTTCCTTAACTCTTGTTGGTAAGAAAGAGGATGAACCGAAATGGCTTGGTCATGAGAGAAAGAGAGGGGTTGTGTTTGGACCACAGAAGGTGGAGCATAAATTGAGTATGGTGTGAATATATCAAATGGTATTTGGGCTCGTTTTGTAAAGATTGTAATTGGGCTTTGAGAGATTTTAGTTCTGACTCTTTTTGGTATATGAGGGGGGAGGTCATGGAAACAGTAGTCGCCAGGTGGAGGAGTTCGTGGTGGAGAGAGGATATCCTTTTATTTATCTATTTAATGGAAAGGTCCAAAATCAATACCTTTTTGTCTATTTGGCTCAAGAGACTGCCAGTTCAGAGTTGCATCTGCTGCACTGATCTGTTTCATCGATCCATCTAGATTTTTGATGTTCGAGTTTCTGATCTTCCATGAGTGTTTTATGTTGTCTTCTTCGAATTCTCTTGTTGGAAATGTTGGTTCTTGAGAGGAAGAAGGACCAAACATATAACACGTTCGAACATCTCCTTGATCAGGAGTTGTCGGTGTTGATCTGTTTGAATACATGACATAGTATTCAAAATTCTTTCCAATTGGTTCTCCGAGGAGGCCGACTTGTGGATCTCCAGATTCGTATCGTTCTTTGAGTATTTGTTACGATGATTTCTTTTTCCTCCTCTTTTGACTTGGAGTATATTCTTCATATGAGTTGTCCATTAAGCACGCATGACAATCACAGACATCAAAGAACTTGTGACCCTTCTCATCCGAGAATGCATAGACAGGATCTCCAAGCGAATCAAAAGATACGATTGGGACACCAGGCAAGTATGCTTGTTGTTTTATGGGCTGTATTTCTTCGACTCGAGAGATCGTGTTGATCTCAGTACAGAAAGCTGAAGGTCGTGACTTTTCATCCTCTTGCTGTTTGAATGATATCTCAATGGTGCCGTCTTTTTTTCCGTGGATGGAAGAGTCAACAGACTGTATTGGCACACTACTTTCATGGAGCTTCTCGTAATATGTTATCCATTATTCTGGGAGTAGCTTGACAAGCTCATCTCTAGGAATTTGTGTGGGAATATGGATGCATTATGGGATATGCTATGATTCTATTTGGATAAGCAATGCATCTCATGTGTCTCTTGGGAGACTTAGGTCCATGGCATGATTCTAGACCCTGTACGCGATCTGGTGGTGGAGCGTTGCTGCATATGTATTCCCAATTTGTGGAGCGCCCGTGATTTGCAGTTGGATTTGCATGTTTTGGTAGATTTGAGGATCTTCAATCGCTATGTTGAAATTTGAGTATAGTGTGACAAATACCTTGCCCGCATTTAAGGTTGTTTGGATAGTTTTTATGCATGCATGCTGGTACTCTCTGTATCTGGTGTTGAGTAGAGCGACTCTCGCTAATACGGGTAGACCTTTTCTTCCTTGAAGGGTTAGCGCCATGCGTATTGCTCCATAGTGAAGGTGGGTATAGCCATGAGTTCTCTATTGATGAATCATCCCTTCGTTGAAGTGGATAGGGATCATCTGCTCAGTTTCCGTTGTTGGAACCAAGTGTTGCTCCATTTGTGAGGCTAGGACGATTTTTCTTGCAACATGTTTGCTGGGACCAAACACATGTTTAATGGCTTCCGGCAAAGTGGAGGTTGGTTTAGTGAAGGCTTTATATGGGTTGAGTAAGGGTAATTGGATAACATGGACTTTGCTATCTTCACTTATATATTCTATTTCATAGAGATAGTCTATTTTACTAGCGTTTGATTTTCTGAAGGAATGTTAGTTTGTCAAAGAAGAAGATGTACTTTCCATAGTGTGTAATGAGACCAGAGGCCAAGACAGAATGCCTTATTTCCTATCTATCCTTTGGAGAAATATTGAACCATGAGTTGTTTCTTTTTATGTGTGATGCGAAGAATATGGAGAAAAAATAGGTGAGGTGTTTCTGCTACATAACCGAGGCAATACATCCTTTGTTTGGAGCCTCAAGGTACTTTGAGCATTACAACCTCATGGATTTTTCTCTATATTCTTTTTTTCTTAGCTTAGTTGGATTTCTGGAGTGGAGGATCCACTACGTGGCAACCACAGAGCATGCTCTCCATACTAACTTACAGAAGAAAACAACTCATAGGAATAGTACCCCTTAGGAAGGTAAGAACCAAAGCTTAGACCAACCTGGCTCTGATACCAAATTTACAAACACATTGTAGGTACAACCATGAAGGAGGTTTATCAGGATCAAATAAGTATTTAACAAAAGGGGGAGGCGTTTATTATTAAGGACACTCAAGAACACTCAAGGACTACAAAGTTTCTCAAACTCTATCAAACTTCTCTTACTCACTTCGCTTGGTTTATGCTTCACCCAAGCTCCCTTATTTATAGTACAAGTCCATAGGAATAAGCGAATTTTGATGCAATATAAAGAAACTATATTAGATGAACATGATTTTCATCTAATAGTGTATAGCCAGGAGGAAGTCTCATGTAGATTTCTTCAACAAGATCTCCATTTAAAAAGGCATTGGAAATGTCAAGCAGAGTAAGACTCCAATTCTTGGCTGCTGCTTGATATGCTCAATTTAACACCCTAACAGTACTAAAGCAGTAGTTGTAGTCTAGCTAGGGGTTGAACATAAAGATCCACATAAGTCACTCAATAAATTATAGTATCAGGCTAAGCTAAGCAATTTAGGTTTAGCAGAAAACAGGAAGCAGTAAACGAGATTGTAATTCAATAGGGAAAAGATAGGTTCAAGGATATTTCTCAGGAAATCAATGAATGCAAATAAACTAACTAATCAGGGTTCAGGTTAAGCACGGTTCTAGAACTCAAATCACTAATGCATAGTTGACCAACTGTCGTTGCGAAAACTATCTAAATCTAAACTTCAGAATCCCAAATTTCTTTGCAAATCCCTAAGAATAAATCAGCCTTAATTTCAAGTTTGATATGTTCACAAATCAATTAAACCAAATTTCTTTGCGAATAATCAATTTGCTCACCTAGGTTCTATCAGGTAATTAATTGCACTGTCGTGCCTAATCAATTATCCTAAGATCTAAGTTCTAGGTGATCAATCTAGAATTAGCTATGAGAACAACATAAGGTGAAGAATTAATTCAGATTATGAACCCTAAATAACTAATCAACCTAGCATTCAAAGAAATCCCTTATGAGAATCCCCAAACCTAACAAGAGATCTACTCAGACATGAAGATTAAATCAATAGACATGTTTGAATAAAATACTCTATATAAAATCAGAAAGATAAACAAGGTTTGAGATCTGATCTCGGACGAAGGGAAATCAGACTTGTATCTCTCACCGAAATATCTCTTAAACTCAAGCAAAATAAAGCATAGCCTAAACAAGTGGCTGTAAAACCCTATTTATAACATAAATCACGACTTGGGGTCTTCTTGTAATTATCAGAGACTTCTGGGCACTTTTGCAATTCTCCAAAACTTCATAAAAAGCCGCGGCCCACGATTTCTCCAATGGGTGTCGATCGATACCAGGGGGTATCAATCGATGCTTGTCGCTCAGATCGGGCACTTAGTCATCAGACTTCACTTTCGCTCCAGAATGCTCCATAGAACTCCAATAATTCCAATAATGCTCCAATTCGTGCTAAGACCTGTAAAAGACTCTAAAAGACTACAAAACACTAGAAAGACTCTATAAAAAGGACTTATATCATGGCTTAAACAGGGTAAAAACCATGATATATCACTGCTACAACTAAAAGACTCCAAATACTCCAAGGGAATGTGAGCTTGAAACATCAATGATCTCGCCACATTCAGAATATGTTGATGGTTACGCTCTACAACATAATTTTGCTCTAGAGTTTCAGGACAAGAGTTATACTGTAAACTTCAATTCTAGGGCATTATCAGATCGTTCACCCTTCACAGTAGCTCTGTATTGTGTCTCAATCATTGTCTGAAAATCTGGAAACACCTTAAGAACTTCAGATTTAGTACGCAAGAGGTAAACCCATGTGACACGTGTGTGATCATCAACTATAGTTAGAAAATACTTGTATCCTTCTACTGTTGGAACAGAGAAAGAGCCCCAAATATCAATGTGTAGAAGATCAAAAACATTTTTACTGATATGATTATGAGAGACATACGAAAGATGCTTTTGTTTAGCAAGAGGAAAAATTTCACAATGAAAAGGGCTTTTATTTATTTGTTTAATGCCAAGTCTATCAGTAATAGAATCAATCTTAGATACAGATGTATGCCCTAATCGATGATGCCATAAAGTTGTATCCATAACAACATTAACAGAAGCTTGAAAACTCCTTGAGATAGAAGCTGCATCCAAGACATAGAGGTTTGAGATTTGTTCACCCTACCAATCATCAATCCCCTGGTATGATCTTGTATCATACACTACAAGAAAACACAGTTTTTGTGACCAAATTTTGTGACTCTGTTTTGGTCGAAACAAAGTGGGACAAAAGTGCGACTGTTTTGAAATGTAGTGGCAAATCAGTCGCAAATTAACGACGAAATAGAGGAGTCACAAAAGGGTCTCAAATTTTGCGACTGTTTAAGGACTTGCAAAAGTAGTCCCAAATTTGTGACTGATTTGCTTCGGTTTATGATATGCTCAAATTAATACCCTAAAAAGTACTAAGCAATTGCTGCAGTATATCAGGGGTCGAACACAAGAACGCAGAGAAATCGCACAATAAATTGTATAGTATCGAATCAAGCTAAGCAAATAAGATAAAACAAAAACAGTAAACAGTAAACGAGTTGTAAATTCAATGGAGAGAATATAGGTTCAGGGTATTTCTCAGGAATCAATGAATTCAGATAAACTAACTAACAGGATTCAGATTTAGTGCGGTTCTTGAACTCAAATCACTAAGCTATAATTAACCAACTGTCGTTGCGAGAATTATCTAAATCTAAACCTCAGAATCTCAAATCTCTTTGAAAATTCCTAAGAATAAATCAGCTTTAAAGTTCAGGTTTGATATGTTCACAAATCAATTAAACCAAATCTCTTTGCGAATAATCAATTTGCTCACCTAAGGTTCTATCAGGTAATTAATCGCACTGTCGTGCATAATCAATTATCCTAAGAACTATGTTCCAGATTCGTCAACCTAGAATTAGTTCTGAACACAACCTAAGGCGAAGAACTAATTCAGATGGTGAATCCTAATAAACTAATCAACCTAGCATTCAGAGAAAACCCTCATGAGAAAACCCTAAACCTAAAGTGGATCTACTCAGACATGGAGATTGACGCAATAAACATGTTTGAATAAATCATCAAATAAAATAGAAAGAGTAATAAGAGGGTTCGAAATCTTCTCTCGGACGAACAGAGTTTCAGACTTGTCTCCCTTCAAAAGCACTCTCACAAATCCAGAATAAAATAAAGCGTAGCCATTAAAGTGGCTGTAAAATCCTATTAAATAACCTAAATCACGTTTTGGGGCTTCTTGTAAATAATAAAGTCTTATGGGGCAGTTCTGCAATTCTTCAACTCATGGAAAAGTCGCGGGTTGTGTCTGATGTGATGGGTATCGATCGATACTAGGAAGTATCGATCGATACTGATGCTTCAAATCGGGTACTCAGCAACACGAACTTCTGTTTTGCTCCAGAATGCTCCAGAAAGCTCCAATATCTCCAATTATGCTCCAAACGTGCTAAAACATGTAAAAGACTCTAAAAGACTCCAAAATACTAGAAAGACTCTATAAAACGGACTTATATCATGGCCTAAAAGGGGTAAAAACCATGATATATGAACTCCCCCAGACTTAGCCTTTGCTTGCCCTCAAGCAAATAGAAGACTAAACCAGAGAAAGAGGTTTGAAAACACGGAGACTCACCTACTCAGAAACCATCGCAAAGATCCTTTTCCCAAACACCCAAATGTCACCTAACCAGCTTTTGATCTAACCACCATGTACATCTCCGCAGACATTCGCAGCTTTTCCAGATTCCACACATTATCTCGCAGCATTTTTCAAATAAAGCCCTCATCGCCAGTTTCATCGCTGCAGCCAATGTTCAAGAACCTTCTAGATTCTTTACCATACAATATCATGACAAGGAACCATCCAATTTCACACTTTTTGTATCACTTTCTCTCCCCCAGACTTATTTCTTATTATGTTCTCTTTTTTTTTTAGATCTGCATATACACATCAAGGTCCGAAACGCGAGTATTGATGGTGTTTGCCACCGAATCCCCGATTCTTCCCTATCTATGTATCAAAGGTTTAGGCGAATAGTGGTATCACGGAAAATTTTCCTAACCTCGCTTTCAACCTTTGTATGATCATTCCCTCTTAAGTAGAATAATGGGATCGTTGGAAATTTTCCTAGCCCTCTACTCAGAAGAAAATCATTTCATATTTTATGCTCTTATTTATCAACTTATAACAGGGGAGAGAAATACCATTACTTTAAACATATGGTTTCCTTTGTCAGATATGAATGATGAATCAAGCTCCGTAAACACTAACCACATCGATGAAGTGCAGAAATTTGGCTCAGGTTTCAGAAGAACTCTGTTGGAGACATGGATGTTTTCTAGTCAACTGGTCAGTCCTTGGATTTTTCATTAGTCGATCTAGAGCTGATCCTGCAACACTGGTCACTCGAAAAAAAATCAAAACAACAATTCAAGCACATGATCATCATCTCCAACAAGTTTTGACTCAATAAAACATTTTTCACTCGATAAAACAACTGACTCTAAGAAAAACAAACACAGTGTCAGCAGACACCTCCCCCAGACTTAAACAACACTGTCCCCAGTGTTATCTAGCCTAGAGTAGGTAAAAGAAAACAAAAGAACATAATAGAATTAAGAAAATCAAGAAGTTATCGTGCTGGAACATCTGGTATTGATCGACACACGGCATGGTATCGATAGATACCAGGCTTAAATCGACATGATGAACCGTCTCATTCGCGATCGGTGTCGACCGATACCAATATGGTATCGATCGATACTTAGGCGATTTCGGGATTTGCTCCTTGTTTTTATCTGACACAAACACAGAACGAAAGATAAAAAGAAAAACGACTCAAAAACAGACTCACCAGTGGGTTGCCTCCCACCAAGCGCTCGTTTAACGTCATTAGCTTGACTGTAACGCCATTCAGGTTGTGGGTGCATCATCCAAAGGCATTATCTGCCCTGTTGGAATCTCGGCTTTCGCCCAATAGTGTTTCACTCTCTGTCCATTAACAGTAAATTCATCGCCTGTACAACTAATCAGCACGACAGCACCATGTGGTCTGACCTCCTTGATTGTGAAGGGACCTGACCAACGAGAACGCATTTTACCAGGAAACAATTGCAAACGAGAGTTATACAGAAGTACATGGTCGTTCGGCTCGAAATGTCTGGAGATGATCTTTTTATCATGATAGG
The DNA here is from genome assembly GCA_002933935.1 of Eutrema yunnanense. Taxonomy (NCBI): domain Eukaryota; kingdom Viridiplantae; phylum Streptophyta; class Magnoliopsida; order Brassicales; family Brassicaceae; genus Eutrema; species Eutrema yunnanense. The sequence continues at coordinate 208,372 of PKML01008214.1, read as the reverse complement.
CCTTAGTTCTCTCCTTGTACAGCTTCGAGTTCTCGTAGGCGTGGTGCCTAATCTCATCCAACTCGTTCAGCTGAATCAATCTCCTCTCTGCTGCAGGCTTGATGTCAAAGTTTAGCAACTTCGTCGCCCATGCAGCCTTGTGCTCTATCTCCACTGGAAGGTGACATATTTTCCCGTACAGCAAGTGGAACGGTGTAGTACCCAATGGTGTCTTGAAAGCAGTCCTGTAAGCCCATTGCGCGTCATCCAGCTTCTTAGACCATTCCTTCCTAGAAGCACCCACTGTCTTCTCCAAAATTTCCTTGATCTGCCTGTTGGAGACCTCGACTTGCCCACTGGTCTGAGGGTGATATGGAGTAGCCACGCGATGATTTACACCATACTTCTTCAGCAATCTCTCGAAAATCTTGTTGATAAAGTGAGAACCACCATCACTTATCACAATTCGAGGTACTCCAAATCGAGGGAAAATGATGGTCTTGAACAGCTTAACGACCACTGAAAAATCATTGGTTCTGCTAGCAATCGCCTCCACCCATTTGGACACATAGTCCACAGCAACAAGGATGTGTATGTTCTCGTGTGACGAGGGAAATGGACCTATAAAATCGATGCCCCAGCAATCGAAAACTTCAACCTCTAGGATGAAATTCTGTGGCATCTCATGTCTATTGCTGATCTTCCCTCTCCTCTGACAGACATCACACTGTGAGATATAAGCATGCGCGTCTCTGAACATAGTAGGCCACCAGAAGCCTGCTTGAAGAACTTTGGACACCGTCTTAAAAGTAGCAAAATGACCAGCATACTAAGATTCATGGCAATGAAAAAGAATTGCTGGCACCTCAGACTCTGCAACGCATCTTCTGTAGATACCATCTGAGCAGTGCTTGTATAGATACGGCTCATCCCAGAAGAACCTCCTCATCTCGCGCATAAACTTCTTCCTCGCATACATTGTGGGATATCTTGGCTCAGTATCTACAACAAGATAGTTGGCAATGTCAGCGTACCAAGGTCGGGCAGGACTAGAGACAGCAGCGAGATAGACATCATAAGAGTCGAAGTGCTCTGCAGGCAAGACATGTCTAATTCTCGACGGGTATCGACCGATGCTGGGTGAGTATCGATCGACACTGGGTGAGTATCGATCGACACTAAGTGAGTATCGATCGATGCTGAAAGTCTGCACTCGTGAAAATTGCAGATTTTTGGGACAAAGAATTGAAGTATGCTATTACTCCATGAATCTGATCCTTCGACAATGTTTGCAGCATTTTAATAACACCGTATTTTTATCCGTTTTGCTATATATTTTAGAACACTTTAATGAGTGTTCCGCTTGGTTTTCTATGATTTTATTACGTGTTTCGTATGTTTGCAGTTTAAAGACTCTTTTCAGGTAACTCGAGATTAAAGAGTGCATTTCGGAGCAAAAGTATGTTTTCGGATAAACTTGAACCATCAAGAAGTCTTGCAATCAAAGAAGATATTTTCACCGTCTGATCATCACCAAATTTGGATACAACAAAGTAGAGACAACTAGCTTTCCAATGCAATTGAATTAGAGAGAATCCAATGGTTGGATCCTAAAATATACCTGAAGCACTGAAGTTAGATGAAGCTGCCCGAAAAAGCAGCCCACCGCGGGTCAAGGGGCCGGAGCCGCGGCGAAGCACTGATCCGCCGACCCTGGAGTCACTCCACCCACGGCCAGAAGCCAGTTCGCCGCAGCCAGAGAAGACAGACCCGCGGCCAAGCCTATTTTCGCCCAAAACGATCTGTTTCTTCACCCGAAGCCAAAACCGTCTTTTCTCGTCATACCCTAAAATGACATAAGCTTGTTCAAAACCTATAAATACTTATTTTAGATAGAAATTTCGTAGAATGTAACCCTAGACACATTCTACATATTTTTTTTGCTTTCATTCTTGTACTCTTACATCGAGATTTTCGGGATTGGTGAGGAGGCTTCTCACCGATGTTAGTTCTTGTTCGTGAGGCTTCTTCACCAATCTTATGCTCAATTTAATTATGTCTTTTTCCAGTATGTGCGAGTCGTTTAGATTGTTGGGTCAAAGGATTATCGAGGAGAATTCTATGTTCGATAAGGATTTCACTCGGTAAACCCTAGCCGATTTCTAGAGCTCTTCTTGTGGAAAGTTGTTCATGCATGAATCTAGTATCATGAACTAGAGGCTGATAGGGGGAGTTTAGAACCAGGGAAGTGTTGCATCTAATTTGATACGAATCGACTAAGGACCGGCTTGCTCTAGGTACGGTTGAGGTTGATAGATCCACGACTCCAAGGAATTCACGAGAAAAGATGCTAAGGCGTGAGAAAGTTATCGAAAATCCTTAGGCCCAATTCGACAATGAATACTTGAAACGAGGGGGTGGATGCGTTGCTCAAGGGATTCGGGAACAAGGATGACAGAGACTGGGAGATGAATCCCGAAAATCTCTTGCCACTTATTGCGAGAAGAATCGAACAAACAACGGATCGAAGGTTGCGTCGAGATGTTGCGGAATTACACTCGATAAACCGAAAGAATTTCAATGACTAACCATCACAGAAATCGAGAAACAAGAGATGAAATCTTTGAAAATACTTTGATAAAAATTGATAAGTTGTTTTCGAGAATGGGGAAGAGAAGAAGATAAAGAAAAAAATCAAAGAGAAAGTCAAAGGGTCAATCTCGAAAATGAGAGAAGACCCATCGAAAATTACAACAAAATTAAATGATAGTTTGAATGACCATTTGAATTCCCACCGAGAATTTCTCGCAGAAAATCCCCCTGGGAAGTTCCCCCGGGAAAGTCCCTCGGGAATAAATCCCTTGGAAAATTCCCCTGCGGAATTCTCAAGAAGTCGGACCGTTAGACGGTGTAAACCGGTTGCCTCGTTAAACCCTCTATACGGAAAACCCATTGGGACAAAACCGTATACAGAAAAAGAGTACAACGCGACTTACACAAACGGCCAAACCTCAAGGAGAATTTGAAGATAATGAGGTGAGGACTGGTTGCGTAAGTTGATCCTCCTCGATCCTTGAATCCGTAAGTAAACTCTGCACCCCTCCCGCTAGCTTCCGTGCCTTAGACAGTGTGATAGGTCCTTTCGGGATGACCATTGCGTCTTCTTGAACCTCATCTGAAGCTGTCACGTCCATGATCATATCATCCCCCTCCTCTTGAAAAGGATTTGCCCTCAAATCGATTTCATCTGCAACATTAGGAATAATATCAGAAACATTGAAACTTGAGCTTATCGAATACTTACCTTGGAGATCGAGTTCGTAGGAGTTGTCGTTGATCTTTTCCATCACGGTGAACGGTCCATCAACTCTCGGCAAGAGTTTAGATTTCCTTTCTTCCGGGAACCGTTCCTTTCTTAGATAAATCCACACAAGATCGCCGAGTTCAAAAACCTTCTTGTGTCGTCCTTTGTTTGCATGTTTGCGGTATTGCTCCGTCTTACGTTCTACGTTCGCTTTCGCCTTCTCGTGCATCGGTTTGACCATCTCGGTCCGCTTCTTACCATCCACACTTACATTTTCACTCAAAGGTAAAGGAGTTAAATCGAGCGGAGTAAGCGAATTAAAACCATAAACGAGTTCAAAAGGTGAAAACAAAGTAGTAGAATGTTGTGCATGATTATAAGCAAACTCTACATGGGGTAAACAATTTTCCCACGACTTAAGATTCTTTTTAATCACCGTTCGCAAAAGGGTTCCTAAGGTCCTATTGACCACCTCGGTTTTACCATCGGTTTGCGGGTGACAAGTCGTAGAGAAACAAAGCTTAGTTCCTAATGGGCCTTCTAAAAATTACTAGGAAACTTTGTATCTCTATCCGACACTATTTTTCTAGGCATTCTATGCAAACGAACAACTTCCCTAAAGAATAAATCAGTTATGTTCGATGCATCATCAGTTTTATGACATGGAATAAAATGCGCCATCTTAGAGAACCTAGCGACCACAACAAAGATCGAATCACTACCTTTCCTAGTCCTATGCAATCCTAAAATAAAATCCATGTAGATATCGGTCCAAGGTGCATTAGGAATGGGTAATGGAGAATACAAACCTTGGTTTTGGCATACTTACAAGTCGTGCATCGGTTGCATATTCTTTCAACGTCACGTTTCATATGCGGCCAAAAGAAGTGGTCATGCACGATGTGAAGTGTCTTGGCCACGCCAAAATGTCCCATAAGTCCACCGCCGTGTGCTTCCCTAATAAGTAAATCTTGCAAAGAAGAATTAGGAATACAAAGACGGTTCTCGTAAAACAAGAAACCGTCGCTTCGAAAATACTTTCCAAAAGCGAATTTAGCACAAGATAGAAAAATTTCCTGGAAATCAGAATCTGAAGCATAAGCGTCCTTGATCATTTCAAATTCAAGTATCTTGGCATCAAGAGTCAAGATTAAAGTGTACCTCCGAGACAACGTATCGGCAACGACGTTTTCTTTACCGTGCTTGTACAGAATTACGTACGGAAACGTCTCAATAAATTCAACCCAACGTGCCTGCCTCTTGTTCAACTTTTGCTGGCTCTTTAAGTGCTTGAGTGATATGCTCAAATTAATACCATAAACAGTACTAAACCAGTTGCTGCAGTATTTCAGGGGTCGAACACAAGAACTCAGAGAAATCGCACAATAAATTGTATAGTGTCAGGTCAAGCTAAACTATTCAGATTAAACAAAAAGCAGTAAGCAGTAAACGAGTTTTAATTCAATGGGAGAAAGATAGGTTCAGGGATATTTCTCAGGAAATCAATGAATGCAAAATAAACTAACTAATCAGGGTTCAGGTTACGCACGGTTCTCGAAATCAAATCACTAGAGTATAAATAACCAACTGTCGTTGCGAAAACTATATAAATCTAAACTTTAGAATCCCAAATTTCTTTGAAAATTCCTAAGAATAAATCAGCCTTAATTCTAGGTTTTATATGTTCACAAATCAATTAAACCAAATCTTTTTGCGAATAATCAATTTGCTCACCCTAAGTTCTATCAGGTAATTAATCGCACTATTGTGCCTAATCAATTATCCTAAGATCTAAGTTCTAGGTGATCAATCTAGAATTAGCTTTGAGAACAACCTAAGGCGAACAGAGTATCAGACTTGTCTCCCTCGAAAAGCTCTCTCACAAATCCATAATAAAAATAAAGCGTAGCCAACAAAATGGCTGTAAAATCCCTATAAATAGCCTAAATCACGTTTTGGGGCTTCTTGTAATTATTAAAGACTTTTGGACCAAGTTGCAATTCTTCAACTCTTCATTAAAGTCGCGGGTCTTGTCTGCCTTGATGAGTGTCGATCGATACCAGGAGGTATCGATCGATGCTTGACGTGAAATCGGGTACTCAGCAACACGAACTTCAGCTTTACTCCAAACTGCTCCAGAAAGCTCCAATATTTCCAATTATGCTCCAAACGTGCTAAAACCTGTAAAAGACACTAAAGGACTACAAAATAGTAGAAAGACTCTATAAAACAGACTTATATCATGGCCTAAAAGGGGCAAAAACCATGATATATCAACTCCCCCAGACATAGCCTTTGCTTGCCCTCAAGCAAAAGAGAAAACTAAATCAGAGAAAGAGGTTTGAAAACGCGGAGACTCACATGTTCAGGAACCATCGCAGAGATACTTTTCCCAAGCACCCAAATGTTACCTAACCAGCTTTTGATCTAACCACCATGTACTTCTCCGTAGACATTCGCAGCTTTTCCAGACTCCACACATTATCTCGCAGCATTGTTCAAATAAAGCCATCATCGCCAGTTTCATCGCTGCAGCCAATGTTCAAGAACCTTCTAGATTCTTTACCATACAATATCATGACAAGGAACCACCCTTTTTCACACTTTTTGTATCAATTTCTCTCCCCCAGACTTATTTCTTATTATGTTCTCTTTTTTTTTTTTAGATATGCATATACACATCAAGGTCCGAAACGCGAGTATTGATGGTGTTTGCCACCGAATCCCCGGTTCTTCTCTCTCTATGTATCAAAGGTTTAGGCGAATAGTGGTATCACGGGAAATTTTCCGAACCTCGCTTTCAACCTTTGTGTGATCATTCCCTCTTAAGTAGAATAATGGGATCGCTGAAAATTTTCCTAGCCCTCTACTCAGAAGAAAATAATTTCATCTTTTATGCTCTTATTTATCAACTTATAACAAGAGAGAGAGATATCATAACTCTAAACATATGGGTTCCTTTATCAGATATGAATGATGAATCAAGCTCTTTAAACACTAACCACATTGATGAAGTGCAAAAATTTTGCTCAGGTTTCAGAAGAACTCTGCTGGAGACATGGATGTTTTCTAGTCAACTGGTCAATCTTTGGATTTTTCATTAGTCGATCTAGAGCTGATCCTGCAACACTGATCACTCAAAAACAAAATCAAAACAACAATTCAAGCACAGGATCATCATCTCCAACAAGTTTTTGACTCAATAAAACGTTTTTTTTTACTCGATAAAACAACTGACTATAAGAAAAACAAACACAATGTCATCAGACACCTCCCCCAGACTTGAACAACACTGTCCCCAGTGTTATCTAGCCTAGAGTAGGTAAAATAAAGCAAAAGAACATAATAGAACAAAGAGAAACAAGAAGTTACCGTGCTGGAACATCTGGTATCGATCGACACACAACCTGGTATCGATCGATACCAGGCTTAAATCAATATGATGAACCGTCTATTCGCGATTGGTGTCGACCGATACCAATGGGTATCGATCGACACTAAGGCGATTTCGAGTTTTGCTCCTTGTTTAGATGTGAGAGTTCTTGTTTGGGCCTGGATGGCAACGGCCAAAGCCAATTGTGTCCCAAAGGTGTTTAAGCTCTTTGACGGGATAACGAAAGTGTACTCCTCCGTGAGTTCCTTCTTCGTTGAAACCAAATTTTTTACTAAGCTCATGAAAGGTTACTATATAAGGGAAGCGATCCACCTTGAACTCAATGATTCCATGACCGGTTTGTGCATTTGCTCTCTTATCTCCTTCGTCGTAGAAAGCCACCTTTAGAGATGCAAGGAATTTGCATGTTTTCACTTGGTAAGCTTGATCCACCATACCAAAAAATTTCCCAAGCCCGATGTTATTGGAGATGATCTTCACGTCATCAAGTATCCCCATTTTCTCTAACACTATGGGATCCACAAACTGTCCTTGTTCAAACCCCATGGACATGTACTTCTTGAAGCGTTCAAACCCCATGGACATGGACTCGGTCGGGGGGTTATTCTTGTCAACCGCCTCCAAGGTCTCTTCTTCATCATTTCTTGCAACGCTTTTCTTCTTCCTCTTTGCCATGGAGCATGATGCTAAAGCGATTTGCTTCCCCTTGGATTTTGGACTCTTTGCCACAACCACTTCCTTTGCTTTTGATGGAGCTTGAGTCTCATCTTGAATCGATTAACCACCCGTTCTATCCATTGTTCCTACATTTACTCAAAGAGACCATGAGTTTCACGAAAATAAGAACATGAACTCAAGGAAGATTTAATCATAAGCATTCAAGATGATGTAATTTTCCATGAGCAAGAAAGAAATTTAATCTATCAAGAACAATGTATTAGACCCAAGTGTCTAAACTAGATGCTTCTAAACTCAAGAAAATTCTCCAAAAATGCTATCTTTAAAGTTCTTAGAGTCATGAACCGAAATCTCAAAAAAATTCAAGCAAATGCAAAACTTTCTCCACAAATCCTAGTGGTCTAGACATTTTTAACCTAATCACAAGGTTCCAATACAAGTGAAAGCATTTCTCAAAGAAGTTGTTGCTTTCAAATTCAAGTTCTTGATTTTTCATGTAAATAAGAAAGTTTAATGAGATTATCTTGGGATTTCATGCACAATTGATTAAGACAATGATGAATGCACAAACTATGGATAAAATCGAGCTTGTAAAAACTTGAATGAGTTTATTTGAGTAAGGAATGAGAGAGTTATGAGCAAAATAAAAGCACAAGAAAATGAGAGAGAGGGTTCGATTTTTCTTATCAAAGTGAGAAGGAGGAGTGTATGGGTGGGCGAATCGTGGTGCGGGAGGGTCAAGACACTAGGCGGACCACTAGACTAAGGCTCGGACCGCTGGTCCATAGATCTGGTTTGTCCATTTTTGAATTTGGTCAATACCGACCAAGTTTCCCTCGGTATTGTGGGTCGGTACTGACCATGTTTTGAATCTTGCTTGGTCAACTTTTTCTTCTCCATACCGACCCGTGGTGGGCCGTTTCATCCCGTCGGTATCCGGTCTTACGCTCATACCGATCGAACGATACCGACCGGGAGTGGGTCGGTATGCTTCTCTCCGAAATGTGTACCGACCAAAATCCCATCGGTATTGTGGGTCGGTATCTGGTCCTACATTTCATACCGTCCAATGATACCGGCCCACCACGGGTCGGTATGGGTGACGGGATTGCTCATTTCCACCTTCTAACTCCCTTGCTTGTTGGCCATGACCTCTTAGACTATCAAAAACCTATAAACACTTTGCAAAAACATCAAAAACAACTAGAAAAGATAGAAAAAGAAAAAAAAATTTGAGTATATACAAGGATAAACATGGGAATATCTTCCAAGTGCACTTTGTTTAACGTCACTAAGTTCGATATTTGTTTCCCTTTTTAGGCTTGAGGAGCTTCATCGAGAGGGAGTGAGATCCCTTCCTCAATAGATTCATGAGCTAGATACAGTTTGAGCCATTGCCCATTGAAAATGAACTCTTCCCCATTCTTGTTCACAAGCACAATAGCTCCATATGGCCTCACTTCATTAATCGTGAACGGACCAGACCATCTAGACCTTAGTTTTCCATGAAACAACTTGAGCCTTGTATCGAAGAGAAACACTTGATTTCCTTCCTCGAAGTCCTTGTGCACAATCTTCTTGTCATGAAAGACCTTGGTTCGCTCCTTGTAGATCTTGGAGCTCTCATAAGTATCAAGCCGGATCTCATCAAGCTCTTGCAATTGGATTAGACGCATTTCTTGAGCCGTCTTAATATCGAAATTTAGAAGCTTCACGGCCCACAACGCTTTGTACTCAAGCTCCATCGGAGTGAATCATCTGTACACAGAAGTTTGAATCAGATTATTTGGACGTATGGTTAGGGAGGTAAAACTGATTTACTGAGGGTATGTCCGTCGAGAGAAGATGACACCGTCCAAAGAACCGGCAAAACGAAGGCCTTCCGATCTGATTCAGCCTCTCCGGTCCTTATGGAAGTTGTAGGGGGAAGAGTTAGCTGTGCACACAAGCTGAAGTCATGTCATTCCAACAACTGGTTAGGGACTTTTGGCCGGTGTACTGAAGACACATCCATCTGAACGGGGTCGATACCCGGTTTGTTTCGGGTCGACCCGGTTCACCCAAAAACAATATATATTATATTATATATATATATATATATATGTTTTTAACCTAATTTTTAGATCGAAGCTTTCGTCTCTCTCTTTTTCTCTCTAGAAAAACGTGGTTCTTGTATATTTTAGGGTTCTTGGATTTGTGTAAGAGATATCTTGAGGTTTATGCAATTGGAAGTTTAATTTCTTTAATCTTTCATCTTTTACTCATTAATTATGGGATTTAACATGTTCTACATGGGATTTGTTGGGTCTTTCATGATTAGTGAGTAGAACCTCTTTGGATCATTGGGTTTGGTAGATTTAGAGGATTTCTTTGTTGATCTTTGATGTCTAGGGCTTAATGCATCTATTTCCTTTCTTATTTAGTGAACTTAATGATTGATTAGGCTTGAGAGAGCTAGTTTAGAACTTAGGGCATTTCATGCACACCAAGTGTTTGATGAAATGCCAACTATGTTAAATATGAGATTTTCATGCCTAGCTCATGAGAGTGAATTTCTAGGGTGGATTTTGGCTATTGGAACTTGAACTTTAATGCTTGTTAATTATACTTTCACAAACGATGGTTTGTTCTTGAATTTGTAATTAACAAAGTGATTATTGCTAAGAGATTAGATTAATCATAATTAGTGTTCTAGGCCTAATGAAATGCACTTATGTGATTGTTTAGACATCATTGATTAGCTTGGATTCGCTTAGATCAATTGCCTTGCCCAAAGATCATCTTTATCTCATTGCATTAATCGGTTTTAGTTTTTTGCTTGCTTTTTTACATTTTAACTTGAATAATTAGCTTGTTAATCACAAAAACTATCTCTTGTTTGCTTAACTTAAGAAGTAGTGTGTATTCTCGGTGCATTGTAACTCTACCCTTGGATTCGATACCTCTTATGCTACTTAGGCATTTTGAGTAATCTATATAGGACAAAATCCTTGTATCAGTAAATCGACTCTAAGACAAACTTTTTCTTTCTAATTTTCGGTTTTGATTTTCTCTATTTCAGGCCTTGAAACATGAACTCGCCTCTAGAGCGAGATCACTACTACGAGCAGGGTTACTACGACCCACCTTATGCTCATTACTCTCACGATTCACACTAGTACCGTGATTCGTACTACATGGATCGGAAACCGGCACCGACCAAAGACAGCTTCTACAAACCCGAACTGATCAACATGTTAAAATCGATTGTTAAATCATCATGCCCTGATTTTAATGAAGAGCGCTTTGATCGCGAGTTGCTACAAGAATGCTTGAAGAGTGCATCAAAACGAAAAGAGCTTAGGGCCACGGTAAGGGATTTTCAGAGGGAAACTATGAGGAGATAGATTTTTCCAAAGCTAATGTGGACAGTATTATTCAAGAACTAAATGAGTCTATGCATGAAGACGAAGGGTACTACGTAGCTACCGTAGTTGATGGAGTACCCGCAACCAAATTGATTAGAAAGAAGCGACCAAATAAAAGTCCCTTGGAATCTCAAGGTCATGCCATCAAAGAAGTGCATCAAGGAGAAGAATGACATGTTTCTACTCCTACTCCTCACCATGGTGAGCCTGAAGCAGACCTTGTGAAAGATGAGACACTAACGGATGCATCCAAGCAACCATTGATGACGCTTTCTAAGGAGAAGGATCCCGGAAAATTTGATGTTCCATGCTCGATCAAGATAATAGAATTTCGTGATTCCCATTTTATAAACACATGCAGCGTAGATGGACTACTCTTAGACCCTGGAAGAGCAACAAAGAACGTTAAAAACGTTCTAGATGAAGGTGCACCCGTCACACTTGAAGAAAACATCAAAATGAAAATTTCGACGTGCGAAAAGTTCTCTTTTGATGCACACTCTGCCCTTGCTATGGAACATGATGGAGACTTAAATGAAGCCAAGGAGAAAACAAATATTCCCCTAAGACCAGAAAACATCATTGAAGATAAAGGAGATGACGAACCGAGCAAATCAGGTCGAGACACCTCCGCCGCGGTCAAGCCTCCTTTTGTCGTGGCTCCGCCTCCCCCACACACGGCTAGCCCTTGTTCATCTCAACTCCGATGTTTTGCATCCTAATCCTACTTCTTTGAGCAAGACTTCTTCTCCATCAGCACTCAAGCTCCAACCAAGTCACAAACTGATCTAGAGCCTACCATCTATGCATCATGCAACATGGCTCTACCATCCGAGAATATCAAAGAAGAAGAAGCATACTCCATGGAAGCTGCAAATCTGATTTTCTATTGTGATCCCGGAGGAGATCACCATCTCAAACTTTATGACAGAAATCCGGAGTGGGAATGGCGTGATATGTTCTATACGAAGGATTACAAGGTTAAATCAAAGAAGACTTGCCGTAAGACATTGTCCTTCTACTACTAGGCTCACCTAGTTACCAACGTCGAGCTAAACGACTTTCAACAAAAGCGCTCAATGGGAGGCAACCCATTTTACGTACGTTTTTCTTTTTAGTTTTTCTTTCTTTTTCTACTAACGTTTTTTTTCTCTTAGTTTCAGCTTTCTAAACAAATAAAAAACCCAAAAAAAATTAAAAAACCCGAAAAGACAAAAAGACTCTGATCGACCTCAAACCATCCCTAATCACCCCCACATCCATTCCCATCACCATATCACCATCTACCATTCCCAAATAACCACCATTCCATTCCCATATCCATTCCCCAACTACATCCAGGTAAGTTTTCTTTTTCCCTTAATCTTTTCCAATTATTTACATCCATCTATTTATTCGTCCGTACCTGATTTATTTCACACTGAGGACAATGTGATTTAAGTCTAGGGGAGGATTCCATCCCTTACTAACCACCACTTCTTTCATTTGTGTTTGTATTTTGCATTTAATGACGTTTTTCTTTAAAAAAATCAAGTTTTTCGGAAAGCGTAGGAATACGTTTTGAGGGAATGATGAAAGGAATCCATCACGATTACCGACCAGTGTGCTTCTACGCTATTTATTTAGGTGTTTTTACCACGTTGTCAATTGACTAAAGTGTACACTACCGCAATCGTAACGGTTGTCAATGTAGTACTTTACGATCGAATCCACTGAGACCAAGGTTACACTACAATTCTCACAATTATGAAACTAAGCTAAGATAAGAATATGGTTGGTTTTGGAAAAGTAACGAAAGCAATTAAAACGATGTAAATTCAATAAAAGAAAAACGTTAGGTCAAGCGTTTATTCTCAGGAATCCAGAGATCACGAATCAGAAAACTATTCAGGGAATGACTAAACACAAGTTTCTAACTCAAACATAAATATCTAACCAATCCACTTCTGTGGTATTGATTACTAAACCTAGCAACCTAAAATCCTAACTTCCGTTGGCATAGAATTCTAATTAGCATTAATGAGCGGGTTCAATATGTTCACGAATCGCCTTAACATCAACTTCCGCAGGCTAAGGACATTTCGCTCGCTTATGTTCTTTCTAGCAACCTACGACACTTTTGTGGTATAGATTAAGCCCTAGTTCAGAGACTAAGCGGTCAACTTAAGCCTAAACAATAAACACAACATTAAGCGAAAACCACAAAAGATAAATCCCTATTTGTGTCTAATTCAATGATTCATGGATCCCGTTGAAACCCTAAACCTAACTATGAGACTACTTGGACATGGCAATGGAGAACAAGCAAGGAGATAGAGAGAAACTCATAATAATAATGAAAGAGATGAAAGGGTTTAGAATTCTTCTCAATAGTTGCAGAGATTCTTCTCCTTGCTTACAAAATCAATAGCCAAAAACTGAGTAGAATAGAGAGCCTTCAAAAGAGATATAGCGTAAAAAGTGGCTGAGAATAAAGTATAAATAGGGTTTTGGGCGAATTAGGTCAGAATAGGCAGTTTTCGGGGCAAAACAGGAAAATCAGAAATTTCCTTTTCCTTCTTGTCGGCTTGCATCGATCAATTCTTGTTCTTCTAGGCATGCTCCATCGATCGATGCACTCCTTGCATCGATCGATTCTAGTTCTTCAGAGGGTGATTCATCGATAGACTCCACTTGTGCATCGATCGATTTTGGTTCTTCTGGGCATGCTCCATCGATCGATGCACTTCTTGCATCGATCGATTATGGTTCTTCTGATGGTGTTGCATCGATCGATTCTTACCTTTTTTGTACCGTTCCATGCGTTTTTGCCCACATAACTCAAATTTCTTCTGTAAACGCCTTTTTACCTGAGATAACTAAATAAAGGACTAAAAGACTCTAAAAACGGACTTTGACTCGATAAAATAATAAAAAAAAACATCAAATCATGTGTTAGAAAACGGTGAAAACCAAGCATATCAGCTATCTCTTAGTAACATGCTCTTTCGTAATTTGGTTCTAGACTAGGCGGTAGCTAGAGTTTCTGTTAATGCGAAATCCCCAGAGGAATTTAGACCGTAAGGATTCTTTATGATGGAATATGCTAGCTCTATTTTATTTGGACTTAATCTTGACTTAATTTTCTCATCAAAGGTTTAGGCAAAGATAACGAACCATACATTCATGACGTACTTTTACCTTTTACCACTCTTTGTTGTACATGAATGGCCAGCTCATCTTTAGTTGGTACCCCACCCGAAACTTAACCTTTGTTCAAACCTCATGCAACTCTCTTTGTGACTTATATACATATATGTGTGATATATCATGGTTTTTACCCTGTTTAGACCATTATATAAGTCCTTTTATAGAGTCTTTATAGTACTTTGGAGTCTTTTAGAGTCTTTTACAAGTCTTAGCACGAATTGGAGCATTACTGGAATTATTGGAGTTCTATGGAGCATTCTGGAGCGAAAGTGAAGTCTGATGACTAAGTGTCCGATCTGAGCGACAAGCATCGATCGATACCCCCTGGTATCGATCGATACCCGCCGACAAATCATGGGCCGCGACTTTTTGAGAAGTTTGAAGAATTGCAAAAGTGCCCAGAAGTCTCTGATAATTACAAGAAGACCCCAAGTCGTGATTTATGCTATATATAGGGTTTT
>PKML01008214.1:162609-190495 GCA_002933935.1 Eutrema yunnanense | reverse complement strand
GGTGCGACATCTGTTATGCCTATACTGCTGGGACGACCCTTCATGGCTACTGCTGGCGCGATCATAGACACGCCTAATAAGAGAATCTCTTTCTCTTACATTGACAAAGGGATCTATTATGGTGCCATTCCCCCTAGAAGTGTTCCCACACGTGCCTCTAGCATCAAGGCTATCACAGGAGAGTCGCTGGCAATTGATCTTCTGGAAGAGCCTCCTGATGAGCCTGCTACCACAGACGTTCCAGCTGAACCGCCCACCATCCAGAAGAAAAAGGCCAAGAGCAAGAAGATTGAGAATCCCCATGTCACTTTGATCCCTCAGAAGTGCGATGGGAATTCGATTGAGTACAAGGTCAAATGCAAAGGAGCCTTGAAGCCATTTTCCAAGGCTAGAGTCCTGCTTACTTCTGAGCTAAAAGAGAAAGGGCAGGAATTTGTGGACAACATGCTAAGCAAAACACTGAAGCTAGTAATGTCAAGTGATGGAGCCTGCTTTGGTGCAAGCTCTCACTCTTATCCAGCCTGAAGGGCGTTACAGTCAAGCTATTGACGTTAAACGAGCGCTTGGTGGGAGGCAACCCACTGGTGAGTCTGTTTTTAATTCGTTTTTCTTTTTATTTTTCATTTGTTTTGAGTTTGTGTCAGGATAAAGAAGGAGCAAAACTCGAAATCGCCTAAGCATCGATCGATACCCCCAGACTGGAACAACACTGTCGATCGACACTCGGTGTTCCAGGAAGGTAATTTCTGGTTTCTCTTCGTTTATCCTTTTCTTTTGTTTTATTTCACTGACTCTAGGCTAGATAACACTGGGGACAGTGTTGTTCAAGTCTGGGGGAGGTGTCTGCTGACAAAGTTTTTGTTTTTCTTAGAGTCAGTTGTTTTATAGAGTCAAAACTGTTTTATTGAGTCCAAATTTTGTTGGAGATTATGATCCTGTGCTTGAACCTATTGATTTGATTTTGTTTTTGAGTGCACAGTGTTACAGGATCAGTTCTAGATCGACTAATGAAAAATCCAAGGGCTGACCAGTTGACTAGAAAACATCCATGTTTCCAGCAGAGTTCTTCTGAAACCTGAGCAAATTTTTGCACTTCATCAATGTGGTTAGTGTTCATAGAGCTTGATTCATCATTCATATCTGATAAAGGAACCCATGTGTTTAGATTAATGGTATCTCTCTCCCCTGAAATAAGTTGATAGATTAAGAGCATAAAAGATTGAAATGATTTTCTTCTGAGTAGAGGGTTAGGAAAATTTCCAGCGATCCCATTATTCTACTTGATCACACAGAGGATTGGAAGCGAGGCTAGGATTTTCCTATGATGCCATTATTCGCCTACATCCTTTGATACATTTAGAAGGAAGAACCGAGGATTTGGTGGCAAACACCATCAATACTCGCGTCTCATACCTTAATGTGTATATGCTAAGCTGAAAATAAAAAAAATAATAAGAACATAATAAGAAATAAGTCTGGGGGAGAGAAATTGATACAAAAAGTATGAAAAGGGTGGTTCCTTGTCATGATATTGTCTGGTAAAGAGTCTAGAAGGTTCTTGAATGTAAGCTGCAGCGATGAAACTGGCGATGAGGGCTTTACTTGAACAATGCTGTGGGATTTTGTGTGGAGTCTGGAAAAGCTGCGAATGTCTACGGAGAAGTACATGGTGGTTAGATCAAAAGCTGATCGGGTGACATTTGGGTACTTGGGAAAAGGGTCTTTTCGATGGTTCATGAACAGGTGAGTCTCCGCGTTTTCAAACCTCTTTTCTCTGTTTAGTCTTCTATTTGCTTGAGGGCA
The DNA here is from genome assembly GCA_002933935.1 of Eutrema yunnanense. NCBI lineage: Eukaryota > Viridiplantae > Streptophyta > Magnoliopsida > Brassicales > Brassicaceae > Eutrema > Eutrema yunnanense. Next base: position 188,692 of record PKML01008214.1, on the reverse strand, counting down.
AGCAAAGGCTAAGTCTGGGGGAGTTGATATATCATGGTTTTTACCCCATTTAGGCCATGATATAAGTCCTTTTATAGAGTCTTTTCTAGTGTTTTGTAGTGTTTTAGAGTCTTTTACAGGTCATAGCACGTTTGGGGAATTATTGGAAGTATTGGAGCTTTCTGGAGCATTTGGAGCAGAAGCAGAAGATCGTGTCGCTGAGTACCTGTTTTCACGTCTAGCATCGATCGATACCCCCATGGTATCGATCGATACCCAGCACAGCAGACACGACATCGCGACTTAATGAAGAGTTGAAGAATTGCAACTTGGTCCAGAAGTCTCTGATAATTACGAGAAGACCCCAGATCGTGTTTTAGGTTATAAATAGGAGTTTTACAGCCATTGTTTAGGCTATGCCTTTTATGCCTTTTATGCCTTTGATGCCTTTTTATGCTTTATTTTCTCTGTTTTTGAGACAAGTCTGATTTCCCTTCGTCCGAGATCAGATCTCAAGAACCCTTTGTTATTATTCTATTGATGATTTATTCAAACATGTCTTTTGATTCAATTGTCATGTCTGAGTAGATCCACCTTAGGTTTGGGGTTTTCTCATAAAGGATTTCTTTGAATGCTAGGTTAATTATCTTATTAGGATTCACCATCTGAATTATAGTTCTTCACCTTAGGTTGTGTTCATAGCTAATTCTAGATTGACGATCTAGAACTTAGATCTTAGGATAATTGATTAGGCACGAGAGTGCGATTAATTTCCTGATAGAACCTAGGTGAGCAAATTGATTATTCGCAAAGAGATTTGGTTTAATTGATTTGTGAACATATCAAACCTGATATTAAAGCTGATTTAGAATTTAGGATTCGCAAAGAGATTTGGAATTCCTAGGATTTAGATTTAGATAGTTCTCGCAACGAGAGTTGGTTAGCTATATTTTAGTGTTTTGAGTTCAAGAACTGCGCTAAATCTGAATCATGTTAGTTAGTTTATCTGCATTCATTGATTTCCTGAGAAAAACCCTGGGCCTATATTTCCCTGATTGATTTACAACTGTTTAATTTCTGCACTGTTTTTAATTACATTCGTTTGGCTTAGCGTAATTCGACACTTCATAATCTATTGTGTGATCTCTGTGAGTCTTCTGTGGTTCGACCCCTAGCTTTACTATAACAACTGCTTTAGTACTTTAGGGTATTAAATTGAGCATATCATGAGGCATCCATGGTTTGTTTGTGAGAATTGTGCCATTCCGAGCCCACATAAAATTCTAAGTCTGGGGGAATGACAGAAAACTTCTATTTTCGAAAGAAGTAGGAAGTGCAACATTTTTACGCAAGAAGAAGTGACTGGAAGCTGTAGTTATCAATAGGTCCTTCCTCTCTTGTTTTGCATAATATTTGGATGTTACTTGCTGTTGCATAATAGGTCCTTCCTCTCTTGCTGTTGCTGCGGATATGGTCCTCAAACTCCTTACGACGTCTGAGTCTGTAGTCGGAAAGCTCCGTCGAATCTGTAATCTTCTGCTTAGGCCCCAGATCTCAGCCTCTTGCCTCTCTCGAGCTTCCCTTAAAATCTGCTCGGCGGTGATTTGCACCGGCGCCTGAGTCATGTTCTTCACTCGCGTCGGCCTTGGAAGCTTCACTTCCGTATCCATCCCAGTCATGTACCCTAAGCTACGATCGAAATCTTTCCCTTAGGTTTTTTGCTCTCTCGATTGAACAAAGGATCTGATGATAATTTTAGGTTTTTTGCTTTCTCGATTGAACAAAGGTTCTGATGATATTTATAGGATTAAACCTCAATATATTTCTACTAGAAAAAGGAAAATAGGTAATTTTCCTTTTTTCTCCAAAAAAAAAAAATGTGTTTAGCTTTTTAATTATCCGATAAGTCGAAGTTAGATTTTAGAGAAAATTATAAATTTCCATTAATTTAACATCAGTTTATATAAAGAATAAAAATAATTTGCACATTTATACTTTTTAGAAAACACATTTTCGAATTTAATGTTTAAAATTTTAAAATAATAAGGATGCAAACGGATTCAAAGCACCACCTTCCATTATATCATGAAATCAAAAAAAAGAATTTTTATAAATTACTACTTTATTTAAAGCACCGCACCCCCTTCTATTAATTAATTAAGATGCTGTGTTACAAAGACTTGAAACTTAATTTTATATAACCATTTTTATCTACTAAACCCCTTTTGAACCACCACGTCCACAACGACGATGACGACTTCTACGAGATGGGAAAAATAGATTTTCTTTTCACAAAAGGAAAAAAAAATTCCTTTTCTTTGTTTTTTCCTTTTTCTTAATTGATTTTAGTTTTTCCTTCTTTTTTTTATGAATAAAATTCTTTCTTTTTTCTAGCATCTATTCTCTAGCTAGATTTGGTTTTACCTTTGGCTATATAAAACCCCTTTTTGTCATGAATTAATCAGACATTTTAATAGATCAAAAATATCGAGTTAATCTCTTAACCTTCTACGCTTGTTCTCTCTTGTGTTTCTCTAAACTTAGGTGGATTCCTTAGCTTATGAAACATGTGAATCTCAATCTCTTGCGTGGATTCTTTGAGGCTAGGTTTGTGGTCTTATCTCAAAGGATTTCCACACCTTTGAGTGACGATCTTTGATCCATCAAAGCTTGTAAACTCTCGGCTTCTTGTGATCACTTTGATTGGTGGATTCCAATCTTACATCATTTGGTATCAAAGCTAAAAGCTCCTATCTTTTTTTTTTTTTTTTTTTTTGTTTACTTTTTTTTCTTTTTCCAAAATAAAAAACAAAAAAACATATTTAGTTTTTTTTTCTGTTCTTTGATTTTTATAAACTTTTTAAAACCCATAAAAATAGTTTTCTTTGTTTTTCTTAAATTTTTACTTTGTTTCTTTCTTCAAACGAAATTAAAAAAAAATTGTTTCGATTTGTTTCTAACTTTTTTCGATTTATCTGCTTAAAAAAAAAACTTCTGTTTTAAATTCTACAACCTAAAGTCTTTCAAGGACGATATGGTCCCGGAGCTTATCTAGCTTGGACCGCACACATGGATAGTTGTATTTTTCACAACCGACTACCAGAACATGAGAGACTACCTATAGTCATCAATCAACTACGAGGTGAAGCCGCAACATGTTGGAATGTATAAGAAGAAGAACGTTGGTACTACAACGAACCAGCCATCAACAGTTGGGAAGAGCTCAAGCTGCTCATGGACGAGGGATACATACCTAGAGATTTTCCTCAAGAGATCAAGGAGTGCTATGGAATAAAACCAATCTGGCAGCGTGCACCGCAAGCAACACCAAAATCGAATACATCCACTACCTTATTGATCAAGGAGCCAAAACTGCCTGATACACTAAAGGGTTCTCCATGTTTTCCATCACCACTTACCATTGATAAAGAAAAAAGAGCAGAGGGAGTCCAACCACATTCATACGACAACACGAGATCTCAAGAACAAGTTTTGAGGAAAAAACTTTCTCAAAAAGGAGGGTATGATTGATACGCTCAAATTAATACCCTAACAGATACTAAAGCAGTAGTCGTAGTATAGCTAGGGGTCGAACCACAAAGACTCAAAGAGACACACAATAGATTATATAGATCCAAAATACGCTAAATCAAAAGATGTAAAGGAAAACAAGTACGCAATTAAAGGTGTTGTAAATCAATGGAGGAAAATATAGGCCCGGTGTTTTTCTCAGGAAATCAATGAATGCAGACTAACTAACTAACATGATTCAGATTACGCACGGTTCTTGAACTCAAATCACTAAAATATAGCTAACCAACTCTCGTTGTGAAAACTATCTAAATCTAAATCCTGGGAATTCCAAATCTCTTTGCGAATCCTTAATTCTAAATCAGCTTTAAAGTTCAGGTTTGATATGTTCACAAATCAATTAAACCAAATCTCTTTGCGAATAATCAATTTGCTCACCTAGGTTCTATCAGGTAATTAATCGCACTCTCGTGCCTAATCAATTATCCTAAGATCTAAGTTCCAGATTCGTCAACCTATAATTAGCTTTGAGAACAACCTATGGTGAAGAACTAATTCAGATAGTGAATTCTAAACAGATAATTAACCTAGCATTCAAAGAAATCCTTTATGAGAAAACCCTAAACCTAAAGTGGATCTACTCAGACATGGTGAATGAAACAAGCAACATAACTGAATAAATCATCAATAAAATATTCAGAAAGGTTTTGAGATCTGATCTCGGACGAAGGGAGATTCAGACTTGTCTCTCTAAAACCAAAGTAATCAAGCAATACAAAAATAAAGCATAGCCTAACAGTGGCTGTAAAAATCCTATAAATAACCTAAATCACGAGTTGGGGTCTTCTTGTAATTATTAAAGACTTCTGGGCACTTTTGCAATTCTTTAAGTCTTGGAAAACTCGCGGGTCGTGTCTTGCTGCGATGAGTATAGATCGATACCAGGGGGTATCGATCGATGCTTGTCGTGAAATCAGGTACTCAGCAACACGAACTTCAGCATTTGCTCCTTAATGCTCCAAAAAGCTCCAATAATTCCAATAATGCTCCAAACGTGCTATAACCTGTAAAAGACTCTAATAGACTACAAAACACTAGAAAGACTCTATAAGAAGGACTTATATCATGGCTTAAACAGGGTAAAAACCATGATTATCAATGATGCAGTCATCTAACCAAAAGGTGATGACCACGAGCCCAAGATGATGCAGCCCAACCTCGAGCCACAATGGCCCATCTTGATGAGCCTCTCAAAATCTCAGAACCGTAGAGACTCAAGGAGTACCAGCTCAAACAAGCCCACAAACCTGCAATCAATCCAATGACCCAATAAGGACATATGGGCCTCTCTTGAAGGTTTTTGGTCTAACCATGAGGAGTCAAGCTTAGACCACGACTTGGAGACCTTCTACACGTGCAAGTGACTCCCAAGAGTTCACAACTTCATGCCCAAGCTGTCTAGATACAAGGAACCTTAGTTTTTCCTTTTTTTTATGTGACAGATAATTGTTTCCTTTTTCTAGCATCTATTTCCTAGTTAGATTTAGTTTTACCTTTGGCTATATAAAGCCCCTTTGTATTCATAAATTAATCAGACATTTTAATCAATCAAAAATATCGAGTTAATCTCTTTAAGCTTCTACGCTTGTTCTCTCTTGTGTTTCTCTAAACTTAGGTGGATTCCTTAGCTTAGGAAACTTGTTAATCTCACTCTCTTGCGTTGATTCCTTGAGGCTAGGTTTGTGGTCTTATCTGAAAGGCTTTCCGCTCCTTTAAGTGGCAATCTTGGATCCATCAAAGCTTGTCAACTCTCGGCATCTTGTGATCACTTGGGTTGGTGGATTCCAATCTTACATCACGATGGTGTTTGAATCTTTTAAGATTATTATAAAGATGAATTTAGTGGTCATGGCTAAGGGTAGGGATAGCTCTTGTTCCGTTCTGTTCCGTCTCATACTCGTTTCCAAATTCCCATTCTATATGGGAATGCTTTTCCATATGGGACAAATTTTCAATTTCTGATTGAAAACGGGACGGAACGGGAACGAAAATTTCCGAAGTCCCGTTTGAAACAAACATAAAAACTACTTATATTATATATTTCATCAAAAATATACATTCTATAATTCTAATAGAAAATATTATCAAAGTTAATTAACTTTCTAATTTCTATTATATTGGTCACTTGTTTTCTTAAAATTTCATATTATTGGATATATTATAATTTGATTTATTTATGTGGTTTACATTATGTTTTCGTTCATCTTGATATTGATTGGATCATATGGTTCATTGCTTTTAAGTATTTGACTTTTATGGAACATGTTTTAACGTCACTTTTTTTATTGGAACATGCTTACGTGTCATTTTATTTACATTGTAACATGATTTTAAGACTTGTCTTTTTGAAATTTTTTTTTCCATCCCGTCCCATTCATGTAGCGCCCGTGATCCTCAATAGGATCGCCGGGTAAGACTTGGTCCGAGTAAGGGTGAAAGAATCTCGGATTAAGTATAAGGAATTATATTTATAAAAAAAAAGTCTAAGGAATTATTGAATCATTTAATAAATGAGTCAGTGACTCCTCAAGCACTAGTAATGTTACCTGGTGAAAAGTCGGAAAATCCTCATTAAGCATTATGGGTAGGTATAGTTGGATGTATGGCCGGATGCAAACTTGACTACGGATAGACCGTGGGCAAGTTATACTCACCCAAACACGAATAGACCATAAGTTGGTCCGAAAGATTCTATCCAGGGAAGAATTAAGATTGTATCGAGGAAGATGGTAAAAGACCGAGGGAATTGAGATTGTTAACCAGCTGGTTGAAAGCTTAGCTAAGTTGGGTGAACTGGTGGACAGTTGGGCCAAGTGAGACTAGCTAGGTCAGCTAGTCGACTGGGAAGATAACTGAGCGGTTGGGATTGAGGATTGCCTTACTTGGGCGAACAGACACCGATGAGCAATTGGAACCCAACCAAAGCCAACGAAAAGGTGCTTATTAGAAAAACGGTTTCGAACGTATATAGTACGTCTTAGGCCCATATTTTGGAGATACACAAACAAAGAGAAAAACATAGAAAACTCGAGGGCAATCATCAAGAGAAAACTTTTAAGGTTAGTTTGCAGAGTGGTTTCAAAACGTTAGTGAAGGATCGGCGTCGAACGGTTGGATTGGCGAGTAAGGAGGATAATGCAGACACTCACCTAAACCGATATGTGAAGTCAATGTGAGTGCGAGAATGGGATTTAGTGCCCATATTAATGACTTGCCGGTGATCCAGTTTGTTTAAGGATCTGGTCAATGGTTATGTTCGATAAACTTGGTTGCTTGATCGAATACTTCTTATTTTCTGCATAATCGTTCATAAGCGTTAACATTATTGCGAATTCATAATCTGCTTGACTTGGTTTGGATAAACAGTTCGAATTGAAAGAGTGGTGCAATTCAGCGAGCGGCTTGGGGATCAGAATGAATCCACCAATACTCGGCCGTACTAGAGAATTTAACCCCCGATGGGAACTGTTAAACGAATTGCATGAACATGCATCATTGTTGTGCAGAAAGCCTAGTGAGACGATGGTGATTGTGGGAAGGATTTTGCTTAGGCGCGTGAGACTCGTTGCCGAGAAGATGGGTGGTGGTCAGTATGGGTAGTTAGGATCGATCATATAACTTTACTTATCTAAATAAAGTATATGGATTGCTTGTTTATTTTAATATTGCATATTGACTCTAAAATGAACTGATGGTTCGGATCAAGTAGTGATCTGTTCAAGAACAACTTCCACGGACTTAGGCAGTCTGGGATGGGGTGTTGCAAGTTAGTATCAGAACATACTTGCTCCTAGAACAATTAGGTGTCGGGTTGGGAACACCACTCATCGGCAAATGAGGGCTCGTGCGAGTAGTTGCTAAACACATTGATAGATAGAAATAACTGTAGTTTTAACTAACTTGTTAGAATCTACAGATGGGTAAGAGCAACAAGACGGGAAAGAGTAAAAAGGATAAGGGTGTTGCAGGAGAGATGACCCGTTGATATGCTCAAATTAATACCCTAACAGTACTAAAGTAGTAGTTGTAGTATAGCTAGGGATCGAATCCACAAAGACTCAAGGAAACACACAATACATTCTAGATGCTGAATTACGCTAAGTGATCAATGGTATTGAAAGCAGTGCAGAAATTAAAAGAGTTGTAAATCAATGGAGAGAATATAAGCCCAGGGTATTTCTCAGGAAATCAATGAATGCAGCTAAATTAACTAACAGGATTCACTAAAATATAGCTAACCAACTCTCGTTGCGAAAACTATCTAAATCTAAATCCTAGGAATTGTAAATCTCTTTGCGAATCCTAAAGTCTAAATCAGCTTTAAAGTTCAGGTTTGATATGTTCACAAATCAAATAAACCAAATCTCTTTGGGAATAATCAATTTGCTCACCTAGGTTCTATCAGGTAATTAATCGCACTCTCGTGCCTAATCAATTATCCTAAGATCTAAGTTCCAGATTCGTCAACCTAGAATTAGCTTTGAGAACAACCTAAGGTGAAAAACTAATTCAGATGGTGAATCCTAAACAGATAATAAACCTAGCATTCAAAGAAATCCTTTATGAGAAAACCCTAAACCTAAAGTGGATCTACTCAGACATGGAGAATGAAACAATCAACATGTTTGAATAAATCATCAATAGAAAATAAGATTAACAAAAGGTTTTGAGATCTGATCTCGGACGAAGGGAGATTCAGACTTGTTTCTCTCAACCAAAGTAAAATCAAAGTATAAAAAGCATAGCCTACAAGTGGCTGTAAAAATCCTATAAATAACCTAAAACACGAATTGGGTCTTCTTGTAATTATTAAAGACTTCTGGACCAAGTTGCAATTCTTCAACCCTTCATTAAAATCGCATGTCGTGTCAGCCTCGATGAGTATCGATCGATACCAGGGGGTATCGATCGATGCTTGTTGTGAAATCAGGTACTAAGCAACACGACTTCAGCTTTTGCTCCAAACTGTTCCAGAAAGCTCCAATAATTCCAATAATGCTCCAAACGCGCTATAACCTGTAAAAGACTCTAAAAGACTACAAAACACTAGAAAGACTCTATAAAAAGGACTTATATCATGGCTTAAATAGGGTAAAAACCATGATATATCAATTCTCCCAGACTTAGCCTTTTGCTTGCCCTCAAGCAAAATAGAAGACTAAACAGAGAAAGAGGTTTGAAAACGCGGAGACTCACCTGTTCACGAACCATCGAAATGACATTTTTCCCAAGTATCCAAATGTCACCAAATCAACTTTTGATCTAACCACCATGTACTTCTCCGTAGACATTCGCAGCTTTCCCACACTCCATACATTATCCCACAGCTTTGTTCAAATAAAACCCTCATCGCCAGTTTCATCGCTGCACTTAATGTTCAAGAACCTTCTAGACTCTTTACCAGACAATATCATGACAAGGAACCACCCTTTTTCACACTTTTTGTACCAATTTCTCTCCCCCAGTCTTATTTCTTATTATGTTCTCTTTTTATTTCATTTTTAGCTTTGCATATACACATCAAGGTGTGAGACGCGAGTATTGATGGTGTTTGCCACCAAATCCCCGGTTCTTCACTCTCAATGTATCAAAGGATGTAGGCGAATAATGGCATCATAGGAAAATCCTAGCCTCGCTTCCAATCCTTTGTGTGATCATTCCCTCTTAAGTAGAATAATGGGATCGCTTGAAATTTTCCTAACCCTCTACTCAGAAGAAAATCATTTCAATCTTTTATGCTCTTATTTATCAACTAACAGGGGAGAGAGATACTATAACTCTAAACACATGGGTTTCTTTATCAGATATGAATGATGAATCAAGCTTTAAAAATACTAACCACATTGATGAAGTGCAAAAATTTGGCTTAGGTTTCAGAAGAACTCTGCTGGAGACATGGATGTTTTCTAGTCAACTGGTCAGCCCTTGGATTTTTCATTAGTCGATCTAGAACTGATCCTGTAACACTGTGCACTCAAAAACAAGATCAAATCAATAGGTTCAAGCACAGGATCATTATCTCCAACAAGTTTTGACTCAATAAAATAATTTTGACTCGATAAAACAAAAACGACTGACTCTAAGAAAAACAAACACAATGTCAGCAGACACCTCCCCCAGACTTGAACAACACTGTCCCCAGTGTTATTTAGCCTAGAGTTGGTGAAGGAAAACACATGAACTAAGTGGATTATGAAAATTAGGAACCGTACCTTTACAGGGTATCGATCGATACTAGGCAGTATCGATCGATACCGACTGTATGTCGACTCAATGATTAAAAATCAAAGGTGACGAGTTGCTTAACCAGGGAAAGCGTTCCATTGTGTTAGAAGTTAGTACTGTTAGGAACACACAAAAACATGTTAAAAGCAACATGATAGATCAAACATAAATCCAAAGAAGTTCAAGTGCAAAAACAAACACCGACATAAGTTCAACAGAAAAAAATAAGAAAAAGAAAAATGAACCAGATAGAACAAAGGACTAATCCTCATCAGAATCATCATCTCCAGCGGTGTGAGATGGTCCCTCTACGGATGGTGAGCGCGGGCGAGATGGAGCAGATGCTCTGGAAACTCTCAGTCACGTACCTCTGAAATGTGTCAGTATCCATCGGAATCGCAGGTGGTGGATCGAGAGTACTCGCGGAAGGTGGATGATGATGCACACGTCGAGATCGACCTCCAGCAAGGTCAGGTACCGGCTCGTCCTCAGCAGTAGCAGGAGCTCTAGTGACAGGTGCACGACATCGAGTAGCAGGTGCAGCTATCAATAGATCCTCAGCAGGCTCAAAACGCAGCTGATGTGGAGTGTCACCAATCTTTGTCAAACCTCTGTTGGGCAGCTGAACCAGAAAATCTCCACCAGGTGTAGAGAAAAACCAACGTCGCTGAGGTTTCAGCCACCTCAGGTTCTGCAAATGCTGCTCATCCATGAGAAGGCGTGTAGTGGAGATAGAGCAACTCGCAGTACTAATCCCAAGTGCTGGAAGATAGGAGTGAGAAGACTCCCAACAGACTCGGTCTTCCTAGTTGTGCTCCTCGTACTCTTACGTACAAAAGGCTTGGTCTTCAAGGAAACCAAGTGATGTGCAAAAACAGCTCCTAGATTGACCTCTGTAAGCTCAGGCCACTTATAATCCTCTCCTAGAATGACGTCTCTAATAGCCAAGGCCAGCACCAAAAGCTCAGAGACTCTCATTTTGTTGGGCTCCATCTTGCACAGAAGGGTGTTGCTCAGAATCCTAACCAAGAAACGCAGGACTGGGTGACGCACATCCATCTGAGTGGAGGTCCTGGAATGATAGGCACCAGTCCCAAAATGCGCCCAGAAGCTATGTATGTCAGGGTGTGATGCAGGAAGAGCAACCCTCCTAAAGGCTCTCTGAAACCCGTAGATATCACATAAATCAGGAATGTGCAGCATGTACCTCACTCCTCGAATCATGAAGGTCAAGACACCCTCTTGTGCGTCCTTGAGAACCTCGTCTCTATAGCAGACGCGAACTGTCGCCATGAACTGTCGAACAAAGTCAGGGAATAGATCGTACTGCTGTGTGGCAATAGTACCTAGACCTATCCTCCCAAGCAGACACTGGAGCTCACCATCTATACCCAAGCAACGCATGGCGACTCCATCAACGAATTGAGTGGGCTGCACATCAATGCCAAGCCATCCGTTGTAATGCAACGTATCGTAGTCATCCCAGTCATCAGAGACGGGCATGTAGATGCAGTCTGTGCTCTCAACGATTTCCCTGTCCGTTCCTTCCCAAACTCGATTGCAGGGAATCCTGGCTTTCTCGTTCCTCCTAGGCCAAGGAGCTCTACATGTGATGTTAGGAGCCACAGGATCTGTAGGAGGTAGTGAAGGCCCCGTCTCTGGTAGTGGTGGGATTTCGCGCAAAGAATCGTGTGGAACCTCAATACGTTCTGAAGCTCCATCAACCTGCACCTTGTAGTGGTCATCGCGTAGGCAACCGTGCACTACACTCATTCGCCAATGTCTTCCATCCCAAACCTTGACACGTTGAAACATGTGGTATTCCTTTGTGCGCGGGTTGGAGCTTGATGCATCATCCGTTCGGTTTCTCTTTCGATTACTCATCTGCAATCAAAGACAAAGAACACAGTAACAATCAGCATCAAATTTCTCAAAATCCCATATCTGTACGTAGGGTATCGATCGATACCATCAGGGTATCGATCGATACACTAGCGATTTGCGATCCAAAAACTCAAAATCCATCAATTCCGTCCAAAATTCCAACTAACTTGCACAAAGGAGGTTCGATAATCTGCTCTAAACACTTATCTAGCAGGCATTGCTCAAGAAAAACGAGTGAAAAGAGATAGGAACCAAGAAAACCAAACCTTGTGCTCTTTTGACATAAAAAGGGGGAATTAGTGTGCCATACCTTGCAGATCGGAAGGATAGATGATAGAAATAGATAGAGGATGAAAATCCAACGAGATTAGGTTGTTCACAAAATAGATTAGGATGAAAATCCCCGGCAACGGCGCCAAAATTGATATGCTCAATTTAATACCCTAAAAAGTACTAAAGCAGTTGCTGCAGTAAATCAAGGGGTCGAACACAAGAACTCAAGAATCACACAATAAATTCTATAGATCAGAAACAAGCTAAACCAGATGATGTAATTGAAAACCGGATTGCAAGTAAAACGTTTGTAAATTCAATTGGGGAGACGTAGGCTTAGGGTATTTCTCAGGAGATCAATGAATGCAGCTAAATTAACTAACAGGATTCGGATTAAGCACTGTTCTAGAACTCAAATCACTAAAATATAATTAACCAACTCTCGTCGCGAAAACTATCTAAATCTAGATCCTAGGAATTCCAAATCTCTTTGCGAATCCTAAATTCTAAATCAGCTTTAAAGATCAAGTTTGATATGTTCACAAATTAATTAAACCAAATCTCTTTGCGAATAATTAATTTGCTCACCTAGGTTCTATCAGGTAATTAATCGCACTCTCGTGCCTAATCAATTATCCTAAGATCTAAGTTCTAGGTGATTAATCTAGAATTAGCATTGAGAACAACCTAAGGTGAAGAACTAATCAGATAGTGAATCCTAACAGAAAATCAACCTAGCATTCAAAGAAATCCCTATGAGAAAACCCTAAACCTAACAGGTGATCTACTCAGACATGAATATTAAATCAATAAACATGTTGAATAAATACTCTTGTATAAAATCAGAAAGAGAAACAAGGTTTTGAGATCTGATCTCGGACGAAGGGAAACCAGACTTGTCTCTCACCAAAATCTCTCTTAAACTAAAGCAAAATAAAGCATAGCCTAAACAATGGCTGTAAAATCCTATTTATAACCTAAAAACACGATCTGGGGTCTTCTTGTAATTATCAGAAACTTCTGGACCAAATTGCAATTCTTCAACTCTTCATTAAGTCGCGATGTCGTGTCTGCCTCGTCGAGTATCGATCGATACCAAGGTGGTATCGATCGATGCCTGTCGTGGAATCAGGTTCTTGGCGACACAACTTCTGCTTCTGCTCCAAACTGCTCCAATAAGTTCCAATAACTCCAATAATCCTCCAAATGTGCTATGACCTGTAAAAGACTCTAAAAGACTACAAAACAATAGAAAGACTCTATGAAAAGGACTTATATCATGGTCTAAACAGGGTAAAAACCATGATATATCAATTAGGCACTGGAATTGGTCAAATCTGTGAAGAAACGAAGATTTGGTGACTTTGGGATTAGGTTTCGGATGTGTATCGACCGATGGTCACTGTTGAGAAGAAAAGAAAACTCCAATGGTTTTAAGGAGGGACTTACCTGCGCGATAGGTATCGATCGATACCATCAGGGTATCGATCGATACAGAGGTGATCTGCTTGATGGAAGTTCGTTTCCCTCGTTCATCTGATTCACTAAATACACAGGACACAAAGAAATAAATAAAAAAAAGAAAGGTTTATATACAGACTCACCAGTGGGTTGCCTCCCACCAAGCGCTTGTTTTACGTCACGAGCTTGACTTTACGGGCGATCAGTCAGGAGAATAATGAGAACTTGCGCCGAAACAAGCTCCACAATTTGACATCGCCAGCGTCAAAGTTCTGCTCATCATGTTTTCCACAAACTCCTGTCCCTTTTCTTTCAGCTCCGAAGTGAGAAGAACTCTTGCCTTGGAGAATGGTTTCGAAGTTCCCTTGCACTTCACCTTATATTGAATTGAATCTCCATCGCACTTCTGAGGGGTTAAAATCACAGAGGGAGCACCTTTTACTTCTTTGCTCTTCCCCCTCTCCTTTGCCTTAACTGTTTCGATATCTTTCTTGATGAGGACAGAAGGACTATCTAGAACGTCTGTGACAGTTGGCTCGTCAGGAGCTTCTTCTAGAAGATCAGTTACCAACGTCTCTCTTGTGACAATGGTGATGCAAGAGATATGTGTAGGAGTTCTTCTAATGGGGATGGCTTCGTAGTACACCTCCTTGTCAATGTATGAGAATGAGATTCTCTTGCTTGGCGTATCCATAATCGCTCCAACCGTGGCCATAAACGGTCGTCCAAGAATCAGCTGCGTAAAAGATTTTGCACTCATCTCAACAACTTGAAAATCAGTAGGGACCAGACAACCTCCTACTGTGACAAGTAAATCAGCGATTGCGCCATATAGAATTGAGGTTGAAGAGTTCGCGAATGTGATAGATGTATTGGGAGATCGAATATCAGCTCCCAATATCTATGCAATTGCTCTTGACATGACATTAACGCTAACCCCTGAGTCGACGAGAGACTCTTTGAATTTAGCTACCGAGATAGAGCATGGGACTAAGAAGATTCCTGGATCTTCCCTCTTAGTCAGCTACGTCAGTGGAGGTGGTCGAGGATATTGCACTTTAGGCTTGTAGCCTCTTTCTTCAATCAACTCAGGTGGTTTCATCAATTCTGGCTCGATCTGTGAGGGGTATCGATCGATACAAGATATGGTATCGATCGATACTCAGGATTCTGACACGCCTCGAGAAAGGATTTGGACTGGTATCGATCGATACTCGGTTGTGTCGGTCGATACCTTGGTGATTTCCGAATCTTCATCGCAATTATTGAGAAAATCGGCCAAAATCTTGGCAGTCTGGGCTAACTGTGTATCCAAAATCGTCTGACGAGCACTGAGAGCCTTGATTTTGCTATTCATATCAGTGTACAAGGTATCCAACCTCCCGTTGAAAGTTGATGTCATCTGCTGCTGACCGTGAAGAAGCTGTTCAAGCATGGATTCTATCCTGTTTTCAGAAGTTCTGGGTGGTGTGGATGGATATTGATACCTTTGATCTTGAGATCCAGCTCCACCAACGTAGTTAACATGTTCCACTGCATTTACTTCAGCAAAACGAACAGTCTTCTTCTGCCTACCCATCAACAAATTATGCACTGAATCGAGCTTCGCATGTATCTCAGCAATCTGCAACCCATCCATGCTCCCAGCCTGCTTTCTTCTTTCAAAGTCTGCATTCTTAGCGCTATGGCTAGATGCAAAGTTCTCTATCAACTGATAAGCATCGTCAGGATATCTGGTAAAGAAATTTCAATTGCTAGCGGAGTCCAATGCCATCTGGTACCTACAGTCAATCCCTCTTAAGAAGAAATTCAGCAACTGAACCATATTGAACCCGTGATGCGGACAATCCCTCTGATAAGATATGAATCGCTCCCAAGCAACCTTAAGTCCCTCAGTTCCTCCCTGAGAAAATTTAGAGATCTTGTTCCTGAGCTCTTCGGATCTCGCATCATCGAAAAAATTGTTCAAGAAGGCGCTCTTAATCTCTTCCCAGGTAGTCAGTGATCCAGGAGGTAACTGCCTCAGCCAGTAAGTAGCGTCTCCACCAAGAGAGTATGGGAACAGCTTACAGAAAAGGTCATTGGGCACTCCATCGTATTTCACGCTAGTGACCAAATCTTTGAAATTCTCAATGTGGTCCATAGGATGTTCATGAGGAAGACCATGAAAGAGATGCGATCCCACAAGAGCAAAGTAAGCAGGCTTCAGCTCAAAGTCGTTCCTCTGGAACGTAGGAATGTGGATCGCTGATCGATTGGTATAATACTGATGAGGCATGTTGTACTCACCAATCGTTCGACCACGAACAACTACTGCATCGTCCCCAACGTTGGCGCGCCCAGCTGGCGCAACAATCTCATCAACAACAGCAGGAGGAACAACGACGGTTCCAGCTGCATCAGGTCTTAATATCACTGTGTTGCTCATCTCTGATGTCTGCTTCGTCTTCCCGTTTGCACGTTCCAAATTCACACCTGAAACACACTAGGTAAGACACGTTAGTAACAAAAACACGTTGAGTATCGATCGATACTGGATGGTATCGATCGATATCAACAAATAAATCGCCCTAGTATCGACCTATACTGGAGTGTATCGATCGATACCGACGAACTTAGTCGAAACTCTACAGCTAAAATCTAATGGCGAATTGAGTCCCCGGCAATGGCGCCAAATTTGATATGCTCAAATTAATACCCTAACAGTACTAAATCAGTCGTTGTAGTATAGTGGTAAGTATTCCCGCCTGTCACGCGGGTGACCCTGGTTCGATCCCCGGCAACGGCGCCAAATTTGATATGCTCAAATTAATACCCTAACAGTACTAAAGCAGTAGTCGTAGTATAGCTAGGGATCGAATCCGCAAAGACTCAAGGAAACACACAATAGATTCTAGATGCTGAATTACGCTAAGTGATCAATGGTATTGAAAGCAGTGCAGAAATTAAAAGAGTTGTAAATCAATGGAGAGAATATAGGCCTAGGGTATTTCTCAGGAAATCAATGAATGCAACTAAATTAACTAACAGGATTCAGATTACGCACGGTTCTTGAACTCAAATCACTAAAATATAGCTAACCAACCAACTCTCGTTGCGAAAACTATCTAAATCTAAATCCTAGGAATTCCAAATCTCTTTGCGAATCCTAAAGTCTAAATCAGCTTTAAAGTTCAGGTTTGATATGTTCACAAATCAATTAAACCAAATCTCTTTGCGAATAATCAATTTGCTCACCTAGGTTCTATCAGGTAATTAATCGCACTCTCGTGCCTAATCAATTATCCTAAGATCTAAGTTCCAGATTTGTCAACCTAGAATTAGCTTTGAGAACAACCTAAGGTGAATAACTAATTCAGATGGTGAATCATAAACAGATAATAAACCTAGCATTCAAAGAAATCCTTTATGAGAAAACCCTAAACCTAAAGTGGATCTACTCAGACATGGAGAATGAAACAATCAACATGTTTGAATAAATTATCAATAGAAAATAAGATTTACAAAAGGTTTTGAGATCTGATCTCGGACGAAGGGAGGTACAGACTTGTTTCTCTCAAGCAAAGT
Source organism: Eutrema yunnanense (assembly GCA_002933935.1). NCBI lineage: Eukaryota > Viridiplantae > Streptophyta > Magnoliopsida > Brassicales > Brassicaceae > Eutrema > Eutrema yunnanense. The sequence goes on along the minus strand of PKML01008214.1, from coordinate 171,712 downwards.
AAAATCAAAGTATAAAAAGCATAGCCTACAAGTGGCTGTAAAAATCCTATAAATAACCTAAAACACGAATTGGGTCTTCTTGTAATTATTAAAGACTTCTGGACCAAGTTGCAATTCTTCAACTCTTCATTAAAATCGCATGTCGTGTCAGCCTCGTTGAGTATCGATCGATACCAGGGAGTATCGATCGATGCTTGTCGTGAAATCATGTACTCAGCAACACGACTTCAGCTTTTGCTCCAAACTGTTCCAGAAAGCTCCAATAATTCCAATAATGCTCCAAACGCGCTATAACCTGTAAAAGACTACAAAACACTAGAAAGACTCTATAAAACGGACTTATATCATGGCTTAAATAGGGTAAAAACCATGATATATCACCCGTGTGGAGAAAACGGTTCGTGTGAGAAACATGGGACACATTCTAGCTGGTATAGTGGCTCGGCAGACCCAAGACCCACCAGTGAATGAAACTCCGGAAGTGCAACATGAAGTCCGAAACAGTAAAAATCAAGAAGAAATGGCCGAGACTTCGATGGCGGCACGACCAAATGATCAAGGGGTAGATGGTGTTATGGTTGGAGATGCATATCATATCGCAATTCCTTATGCTCGGGAACAGTGGGACACGGTCAAGCAAGTGTTAGCCTAACTAACGGTTTTGACCCATGTTATAGCACCGGCTCATGTGGTGCAAACGGGTGGGAATCCAACTGGTGCCGAAGTGGAAGTTGTTGAGATCAACCCACTAATGCCTAAACCTTTGAGGAAAAGGGTGGATTATCTAAGTAGGCCTGGGCAACGGTAAAAACCGATTAAACTCACTGGGCTACAACTTTTGTGAAGACCACCGAGGCTAATTCGGATTGGAGACCCTTCGTCCAACCCGGTTGAAAGTGGGTCGAGGTGAGAATAGCACCGGTTGTTAAAACCGCGATATCTTCTGGGATACATGTCTGAATGGTCTCAAACCACCTCCGGTGGATAGCTAACTCACTGGGCTACAACTTTTGTGAAAACCACCGAGGCTAATTCGGATTGGAGACCCTTCAATACAGATGTCACAAATCGGTATTGGACATCGGTACTAAGGGAATTTTCCCTCTGTTTCCACACCGATTTGTTGCCCCGACTTGTGACATCGGTGTTGAAGAAACCGTCTCGGCCAGGCTGACCTGTCTCTGGTAAATCAGACATATCTCTCCAACCACACGTCTGAATGACTTGATTCCAGCTCATGTGGACAGCTAACTCCTTTCTCTACAACTTACATGAATACTATTGAAGCTGGATCTGACTGGAAACCCTTCGTCCGACCCATTCATTGAGACACTCCGGACGGACTCTTCTTTCTCTTATGCTCCATAACTCCAAACATCATCAACTGTCTCTAAAATATCTAAAAACACTCCAAATGCATGCAAAACTCACTAGGACCTAATGCAAACACATAATAGTCTACTAAAGACCAAAATATTATAAAAACTATGCAAGACACTTGTATGAGACACAAAACAATAACATAAATGCATGTTAAAAGGGTAAAATATGGGAATATCAGAATCCAAGGATGAGGTTATGGAATTAGAGTAACCTTATGACTAATCCATGATGTTCAAACACACAAACAAGCTAATCCCTAGGTTATGATCACTAACTATGACTAATCCTCTCTCAAGACATTAATCACTTTGCTAATCAAACAATCAAGAGCAAACTCTCATTTGTGATTATATGACTAACAAGCATTAAGATTTATATTCAAATCAACCAATAAACACCTTAGGCAACTACTCTCATAGGCTAAGCATATTTATCTCTTAATAAGTTCATTGGGGAATTTTACCAAACACATTTTGGGTGGAAAATTACCTAAAATCTAGATTAACTCTCTCAAACCTAATCTAGCATTAAGATCACTTATTAAGAAGGGAATTCAATTAAACTAACCCCTAAACATCATAGATCATCCATTATATTACTCTAAATCTACCTCACCCTTATATTCTAAAAGACTACTCACTAATCATGTTGGGTCCAACAAATTCCATAGAGAAGATGTTAAATCCCATGATTAGATGATTATATAATTAAGAAAGATTAGATAGAAGATATAGATTAAGAGAAACAAAGCTTAGATTGCATAAATTGATCTCTTACAAAATCCCTTAGAACACTTAAGGAAATGTTTTTTTGGAAAAATGTTAGATTTTCCTACAAAATTAGGACTATAAACTATTTATAGGAAAAAAGGGGGAACCACGTCAACCCGGGAAAAACCAGGTGTTGACCCGGTCGGACTTCGGTTGGAGAGCACCACACCAATTGGTGTTTGCCCGGTATGCTCTTGGGATTTGTCCGGTGTGGCCATGTACTTTGGCCTACGCTTGAAGTTGCTCCACGCCTAGCAAGTACACCGGTTGGCCTTCACTCGGTGTTGTTGGGCGGTGCACTTGCTCCCTTCTTCCAAACCTACTGCCTTGACACCGGGCAAATGCACACCGGTTAGGGGGTGCTCAGTGTTGTTGCTTGGGCTGAAGAAGTGAGGCATGACACCGGTTGATCCTCACCCGGTGTTGAATGTGGTCTTGGCCGGTGTGCCTCAATGCTTGGTAAAATCGCCATATCTCTTGAACCACTTATCCAAATGACTTGCAACAACTTCCAGGCAATAGCGAACTCAATTACCTATAACTTTAATCAAGGGATGAAAAGCTAACTCCAAAGGTAGAGCATTCTTCTGGCAAGATCTTTAAGACACGTTGTCGGTGTCTTCATTTTCCGGTTTTGACATGGTTTCACTAAATAAATCATATCTCTTGATCTGCTGATGGAAATGCCATAAATCCAACGAAAAAACGAAGCTGACTCAATTTCCTACAACTTCTATGAAGACCTCTGAAGCTAAATTCGAATATAAGTTCTTCATCTGGCCTGATATTTCAGTCACTTCGGCTGGCTTCGATGAGGACGGATTTTGGACTTGTGACACCGGGTTGACATTGGCCGGTGTTGGTGGCCGGTGTAACTCCCTGTGGGACACGCTCAAGCAAGTGTTAGCCTAACTAGCGGTTTTGACCCAAGTTATAGCACCGTCTCATGTGGTGCAAACGGGTGGGAATCCAACTGGTGCCGAAGTGGAAGCTGTTGAGATCAACCCACTAATGCCTAAACCTTTATGGAAAAGGGTGGATTATCTGAGTAGTCCTGGGCAACGGTAAAAACCGATTAAACCAAACCGACCAAACATACATTTTCGGTTCTTAGTTTTAGTTTTGATTTTAGCTGCGAACCGATCGGTGAAATTAAAATTAGCTTTCGGTTTTCATATCAGTTTGGTTCGGCACACAATATTGGCTTGGAACCCATATATATATATATATATATATATATATATATATATATGAGACATGTGGTCGATTAAGATTTTATTGGGGCCAGCTATAAAAACGGTTGTGCTCGATTCTCACTCTTTAGTAAGCACTTATTGTATGAACCCACATATTGTTCTCCATTAGTTGTTAAATTTTAGTACGTGTTTTGAGTTCAGTTTTTCTAAATTTTTGGTTTATTAATTAGATTTTTCGAAAATCGTTGTTAGTTATCTTGATTTTCTAATTTTATTTTTTCTTTATAGTAATTGTGAAGTGATAATCTGGTGTGGCATACTCACATCGATTATCTGTCACCAAATTACGTTAATGCCATTATTTTATTGTTTATTATATTATGTGTCGAACTCTCATTTGTTTACTCTCTAATGATGTGTCTTCGTAACTTGAATCAAACCAGATCTCGAATTTTTAACATTCGATTGGTTTAGCATGGTATATTTCTCCACATTCGATTGGTTTGGCATGGTATATTTTATTATTGGTTTACGAGTTCGTTTACGGTCGAGTTTGTACTTTCATTGGTTCGTTTACATAGCTAATAAACTTGAGAGAGTGGTTCAATAAATTTCTAAATGGCTAATACCGGTTTGGTTCGTTTACATACCAATAAATTTTATTGGTTCGTCGGTTCAATAAATTTCTTTGGTTCACCGGTTCAATAGCTAATACCGGTTTGGTTCGTTTGGTTCGTTTACATACCAAAAAATTTCTTTGATTCGTTTGGTTCTTTTACATACCAATAAACTTGGTCCACTGGTTCAATAAATTTCTAAATAGCTAATACTTTCTTTGGTTCATTTACATACCAATAAATTTCTTTGGTATCGGACCTAAATCATCTTGTTTTATTTGATACCAGTTTGGTTTCCCGGATTATTCTTTAGATAAGAAGGAAAAACTGGCTGGACGAATTTATGTTAGTTTCGAAAAAGTAAATAAACTAATTTATGTTTATATGATAGAATGATAATGGCAAACGTGAGTTAATCTAAATTGGAAATTGGACAATTAATATGTTATACTTATCGTATAAAGATTTGTTGAAAAAAAAATATTATTTGAGATATTGGCTTGGAACCCTAATTTATATATATATATGAGACATGTGGTCGATTAAGATTTTATTAGGGACAAGCTCTAAAAACGGTCGTGCTCGATTCTCACCCTTTAGTAAGCACTTATTGTATGAACCCACATATTATTCTCCATTAGTTGTTAAATTTTAGTACGTGTTTTGAGTTCAGTTTTTCTAAACTTTTGGTTTATTAATTAAATTTCTCTGAAATGGTTGTTAGTTGTCTTGATTTTCTAATTTTATTTTTTCTCTGCTCGCAAGGAACATGTACGATTTCGAATACGAAGATGGTTTACTCTATGAATTAATATTTTATGTTTTCTTTGTTGGTCAGGTTCTGTCGAGATTTTCAGTACAAGAGACAAACGAAGATTGGCTTTTATTCGCTTGGTTGAACAATGGTGTTTTATGATTTTCGTAATCGAATCCCCTTGCTTATGTCGACTTATGAACGGTTTGGTATCGATCAAGTTGGTGATCGGTTTCCTCTTGAGACGTTTCGTACGTATGATGTCCCTTACCTCTTCCTTGAGGATACTGGTAATATGCATATATCTTTGGATTATTGAATTTTTATGTACTTCAAAAAAAATTATAGATATATAAAAACATAATAGTTCGATAGTACGATTTAGCGTTAGATGGTCGTATTCATTTAATTGATGATTGTTTTCCATGCGATGCAGAAATTGAAGGACATGGCTATGGTAGTCTTGGCGGTAATGATCATGCTTTCGTTGGCAATGTGCAATACCAGTCTTGTAATGGTAATCATGATCGTCTGAACTCCGGTGATCGCCATTATGGTGATCGCCATACTGGTGCGGAAATACTAATCAAAGTAGTCCTTGTATGATTAACGGCAAGTGTTCCAAGTTCTTTCCAAAACCTGTAAGCATTGAACCACTGTTGATGAAGGTGGTTATCCGATATACCGAAGACAAGAAGATAAATAAGAAAGGAATTGAATGCGATAACATATATGTTATTTCATACAACAAGGATTTATTGATTCGTCATCGAGAACATATTAATGTTGAATGGTGCAACCAATCTCGATCCATAAATTATTTGTTCAAATATATAACCAAAGGTCCTAACAATGTGAGAGCAGTGGTAGGTGAAGACGATAAAGTGAACGAAATTAAAGAGCATTATAGATGCAGGTATAATCATTTCTCATTGTTCTTTCGTATGTTAGAAACGTTTTAGTCTATGTAAGTTATTGAATGTTCTTACGATGATTATCTGTGTAGGTATGTGTCGGCTTGTGAAGCAATGTGGCGTATTCTTGCTTTCCCGATTCAATTCCATACGATTGCTATGGAGAATCGTTCGTTCCATCTTCCTAATCAGCAGTTTCTTGTGTATAACGCGAATGATACAATAGAGGATGTGCTAAATCGTGTGTCCGTTGGTAGGTCCAAATTCTTGTAATAGATGGAGTATAGTAGTTTGAACACTGACAGAAGGGAACTTACTTATGCCGATTTCTCCTCTAAGTTTGTTTGGCATGTGAAGACTAGATCATGTGCACAGAGAAAAAGACGAAATGTTATTGTCAGAATAACGTATGTGCCTCCTACGTTAGGCCAAGTGTACTATTTAAGAGTTTTGCATAACGTGGTAAAAGGTCCTACATGCATGTTTTGAGGATATAAAAACAGTGCGCGGTGTGCTTTACACAACGTTCAAGGATGCTCGCTATGCATTGGGTTTGTTAGACGATGATAAAGAATATATTGAAGCAATCAAAGAAGCGAGCTATTGGGGTTCCGGACGGTTCATCCGCATGTTATTTGTTATAATGTTGCTTTCAAATAGCATTGGCTCGGTCCTAGATGTTTTGAAACACAACTTGAGAAATGCTATCAGACGATATTTTATACCAGCAACAAAAGTTAAGCAACAAAACAGGTTAGTGAACTTCTTATTTGTTTATAACGATATTTCATCTACTAAGGAAAATATTGTAACTAATATTTTACGCCTTTTTAGACTTGGTGTTGTCCGAGGAAGATGTGAAAATTTTTACATTGGCGGAGATTGAGAAGTTGTTGCGCGCAAGTGGTAATTCCCTCTCAAACTTCAATGATATGCCATGCCCAGATGAAATCGAGATTAATAGATACAAAAATATGTTATTGTGCGATGAGAAGAGTTATGATCGTGATCAATTGCGGGAAAGGCACAAAGAGCTTATGTCAATGATAATAGTTGAACAACTATGTATTTACGACGAGATACTAGACGCAGTTAGTCGCGATGTTGGTGGAGTTTTTTCGTATATGGATTTGGTGAAACTGTTAAAACCTTTCTCTGGAGTGTCCTAGGAGCTACTTTACGTTCCAAAGGTGAACTCGATCTAAATGTAGCGTCGAGTGGGATTGCGTCGTTACTCTTACAAGGTGGTCGAATGACGCATTCTAGATTTGGCATTCCTATAAATGCAAACGACCATACGACGTGCTCGGTGAAATCTGGATCGTACTTGGCAGAGTTGATAAAAAAACTTGGCTAATAATTTGAAATGAAGCCCCGATGATGAGCAAATTTTATTTTGAAACGTTGCACCGAAGCATGTGTGATATAATGAAATCTAAAAAGCCCTTTGGCAGAAAGGTAATAGTTTTTGGCGGAGATTTTAGACAAGTTTTGTCGGTGATACCAGATGCGTCTAGGACCGAGACGGGTTTGGCTGCGCTGAATTCATCAGTTCTTTGGCTTAGTTGTAAGATTTTGAGACTTATGAGGCTACATTCAGGACTTAGTGATGAAGCTAACAATATTAGGTCCTTCTCCAAATGGAGTTTGGAAATTGGTGATGGAAAAATCGACGAGCCTAATACTGGCGAACTTGAGATCGAAATACCAGAGGATTTATTGGTTGTTAATTGTGGCACTCCCATTCAGTCTATAGTACGAGAAATATACGGTGAATCGTTTGCCACCAACACCAATGCAAGGTTCTTCAGAGATAGGGTTATACTATATCCTCGAAATTTGGATGTGGAGATCATTAATGAATACATGTAATCGCAATTGTTGGGTATTATTTATTTAAAATTTAAGTACATATACTTTGATATCGGAATTCTTGGAAAACAAAAAAATCATGTTCTTATGTTTACGATTGTTCATTGTTTAGGTGAACGGAGAACTTATTTAAGTGCTGATAGTATCGAACCTTCTGACACAGATGATATTGTTTACACACAAGAATTCTGGAACAATGTCAAGATTTCCGGTATGCCTAACCACGAATTGATTTTAAAGGTCGGAGCCCCTATTATGTTGCTTAGGAACATTGATCCCAAAAATGGGTTGTGTAATGGAACCCGATTGATAGTGACTCAACTAGTACTTCATGTTATCGAGGCTAGGGTGATTACTGTTAGTTCGTCTCTGATGTTGATGATAGAGTGTTCATTCCAAGAATGTTTGTTACTCCAATGGACGCACAGTTTCCATTCCGGATGCGTCGTAGACAGTTCCCCGTCACGCTCGCCTTTGCAATGACTATTAACAAGAGTCAAGGTCAAACCTTGGAAAGGGTTGGTATGTATTTACCAAAACCTGTGTTCTCTCACGGCCAACTTTACGTCGCGGTTTCGAGAGTAACATCAAGAAAAGGTCTCACGATTTTGATAACTGGCAAGGATGGGTTGCCTCAGAAAAGAACTATGAATATTGTCTACAAAGAAGTTTTTGCTAAAATTTAGTTGCTCAGTCTTTGAATTCTCAGATTTGGTGCTTTTTTCTTATGTGTTTTTTTTTTTTTTTTTAAATTTCGTACTGGTATTTGAGTTCATTGTGTTTGATTCATATTCATTAAGACAACCTAAACATAATCAATCCTTCTTTATTCCTATTATCTTATATCAACATTTAACAAAAATTCTTGTTCTATTATCAACAAGCATTATTGTTAGACTGTCTTGCAGCTCACTGTGTGCTTCCCATCAGAACGAATCACGTAAATCTGAATATATATCGTTGTGTCGATTATATATGTGCATCTCATATTAGTCGTAAATTTAACATTATTATGGTGTAATTACTAAACATGTTCGATAATAATATTTTGTAATACTTTGGAGCCCGCACAGGATGTGGGGCATATCACTAGTTATAAATTTATTTTAGATGTTATTGTGATATTTTAGTTAAAAACAAAATAGCTAAACAAATCTATATGACTAAAATATTTTTCAAATAAATCGATTTAAGCTAGATATGAGTTTATTTTTGTTAAATTATCTATGATTTTTTGGTTAAATTCTTTGGTCGTACATAAAATTATCTACGCCCATATGTTATTTTGACGGATCTCGGTCCATTTAATTTATTTGGTAACATTTCAATAGTATAAAATTGTTTCAAAATGGCAAATCAAACAGATGAGTGATGATGTACAGACAAGAATACAAAACAGCTATAACACTTTTGTTTTGTTGATATAAACTCACGAAAAGAAAGAAACAAAAAAAACTAGAACTAAAGTTTAATCGTTAATCCTAGGAAGCAGTAACAGCAAGCTTCTGCTTCTTCCATATATATGCAGCCTCAAGAATCTTGAGATTCTTAGTCTGCGATTCTTTTGGGAACAAACAATCAAAGTATTCTTCATACT
>PKML01008214.1:89053-161596 GCA_002933935.1 Eutrema yunnanense | reverse complement strand
TCGAATCAGTAATCTTCTGCTTAGGCCCCCAGATCTCAGCCTCTTGCCTCTCTCGAGCTTCCCTTAAAATCTGCTCCGCGGTGATTTGCACCGGCGCCGGAGTCATGTTCTTCACTCGCGTCGGCCTTGGAAGCTTCACTTCCGTATCCATCCCAGTCATGTACCCTAAGCTACGATCGAAATCTTTCCCTTAGGTTTTTTGCTCTCTCGATTGAACAAAGGATCTGATGATAATTTTAGGTTTTTTGCTTTCTCGATTGAACAAAGGATCTGATGATATTTATAGGATTAAACCTCAACATTTTTCTACTAGGAAAAAGGAAAAGAGGGAATTTTCCTTTTTTTCTTCAAAAAAAAAATAAAAAACGTGTTTAGCTTTTTAATTATCCAATAAGTCGAAGTTAGATTTTAGAGAAAATTATAAATTTTCATTAATTTAACATCAGTTTATATAAAGATTCAAAATAATTTGCACAATTATACTTTTTAGAAAACACGTTTTCTAATTTAATATTTAAAAATTTTAAATAATAAGGATGCAAACGGATTCAAAGCACCACTTTCCATTATAACATAAAATCAAGAAAAAGAATTTTTATAAATAACTTCTTAAATTATTACTTTATTCAAGAAAAATTTTAAAAAATACCACTTCCTCTACCTCACTTTACAAAACTACACCCAACTAAAAGTTTAATCAAAACTACCCTCATTTAATAAATTTCTAACCATTTTGCCGTTAAACCTTCTTGAATCGCCAAGAAATTTGAATTACTCTGTGAATATGGGCGAAGCAGAATCAGAAACCGCTTCAGCAGATTGTCACTTTCTCTACAAAATCGCCAAGATCCTGAACGAGACTCACACTTCCTACGCTACTCATAACTGGAAGATGAAGGAGCAAGCCACCGTCCGGTCAAAACTATCTTCTGTCCGTCGATTCTCTTCTGTGTTTTTCAAAACCCTAACCCCTCTTTTCGTCGCTGCCCAACGGAGAACGGTTCATGGCGGAATTTGCTTGTATTCGTGATAGTAATTCCGATGGTGATTCCGAGTGCGTCGAGTTTTTGGGTGAATTTCTCAAGTTCTTAATTGATGGGTCTGTGGCGGCGAACATAAAAGTCAGGTTCAGCGCTTTCCAGATAATTCTGAGGTATAAGAGGATTAGGGTTCCTTCTCTTCATGTTTGGAGTTTATTCAATTCGGTCGATGTGATTTTAGATTGTGATTTTAGATTTTGAAGATGACATGTGTGGGTGATTGAGATTTTTGTTGTTGAATTCTTAGTCAATTTCATGGATTGTGTTTGATTTGTTTGTTGAATTCTTCGTGGATGTAGATTTGTGATTGTATTGATTTTAGATTTTGGAGATCACATTGTCATTGAGACATTCGTACAATATATTTATATGGCCTTATAAATCATGTGGATTTGTAAATTTGAGTTTTGTGTGCTTGGTTCAATAACTTTTGAAAGTCTTTCATAGTTATAATGTGGATTTGTAAATTTGAGTTTTGCCTGCTTGGTTCAATAACCATATTTATTTTTATCAGGTTACAATGATTGAAATTTACTCGGTATGTGGAAGATGAGAGTTCAAAAATGGCACCTCGGATTTCATTATTGATTATGAAAGAGGAAGCTCAATTAGTGTCATCAAAAAAGAACTTCCTCCAATGTTTATTAGGAATGATCGACAAGTGATATCATTTATGAACAAACTTAAAGATATTGGAGAAGTTAAGTTATGTGTTACATTGATAGAAAGTAACAAGAAAACCAGCAATGAAGTTTCTAGCATACCACCACAGATACTTACAAAACTTCAAAAAAACTCTTTTTGTAGCTATTCATTTATAAGGGTTTGTAAACTTTACTGTATTTTCTTCCAAAGTTGCAGAGATAGGTGAACTCGACCACACGACCACTCATGATTGATCACGATCACAAACCTCAAAATTAAGACTTGGTTACCAAGTTGATGAGAGTGTTACAACTAATAATCCTTCACTTCTAGTTGGGTACGAGGTACTTTTATCAAAGAGGGTTTTGTAAATATTTTATTCAGCTCTTTGTTTAGCTATTCATTTATAAGGCTTTGTAAACTTTACTGTATTTTCCTTTAAAAGTTCAGAAAGGGGTGAACTCGACCACTCATGATGGATCAGAAACCTCAAAATTAAGATTTGGTTACCAACAACATGAATTTTCAGATGCAGAAGAAAAAAGGTATATAAAATTACACAAGCATATAAAATTACAAACAACCAGATGCTAGCTAGCTTATAAACTCTTTCCTTGTTTGTTTTCTTGAGCTTGAATCGAATTTGGTATATGTCATGCTTCAAATTCAAGATCTTTTGCGGGTAACTAAAGCTCACGGAAAACGTTCTTTCTCCTTCATAGTATCAAGGTTTTGGATTCATGGTAATTCTCAAAAACTTGTTTTGTTGATTTGTTGGCAAAATATCAAGCAACTTGACCATCTACAAGAACATATTCGTTATGAAACTACCGGATGTGAGTGGACACCACATGAATAACGAGAAAGAGATCGGAGAATATTAGGTTGGCTTATTCCTAATATATGGTTTTATATGCTACTTTTAAAACCATATAAAACCATGTAAATTCTCTTATAAATATGGTATTATTTGATATCGGTTGTTTAATTGAATTTATATGGTTTTATATGCTAGTTTTAAAACAATATAAAACCATATAAATCTTCTTATAAATGGATATCCGTTGCTTAGTTGAATTTATATGGTTTTATATACTTGTTATAAAACCATATAAAACATTATTGGATATTGGGTGTTATAATTGAATTTATATGGTTTTATATGCTAGTTTTAAAACATATAAAACCATATAAATTCGCCGTCTCCTGGATCTTTAGTCTTTTCACCATCTCCAGCCTTTCCACCATCTCCAGAATCTCCAGTCTTTTCACCATCTCCAAGATCTTCAGTCTTTCCACCATCACTAAAGCCATTATGATAATGATCTTTCTCGGCCTCCAAAAGAATGAATGATATAATATTATCAATAATAATCCCAAAAATCAATCAAAATTTCAGATATTTGTACTTAATAGCTTTCTTTCACTTACTTCCTCTTCTTTTCCATCCCCTTCTGTGTTAACACCAAAGCCTTCTTGATTACCTTCACGTCTTTCTTCAAACCTCCAACTATCTTTAGTAGCATGTCAATTTTTTGGCTGTCAGAGAGAGGAGGTGGAGGAGAAGGAGGATTGTTTGGCTGATTGTTTATGCTATGCAGATTTCCAATTTAATCTGATGCAACATATACATCTACCCATTCCTGGAGCCAGTCGTTTCTCTTCATTCGATATCCTTGCTTTACTAGTTAAATAACCCCTTCAAAGTCTTTGTCATCAGGATTTGTTGGTGGAACCAAATGTATGTATTCATTTGGGTCTCCAACGATAGGTTTGACCAAAACCTGCGAAGATAAAACAAAGGCAGATGCCATTTATAAACCATAAACCATTTATAAGGGCTTTTAAACAAATCAGAACACCAAAAACTATTCATTTATAAGGGCTTTTAAAAAAATTAGAAAACCAGAAACCATTCATTTATAAGGGATTTTAAACAAATCAGAAAACCAAAAACCACTCACGTTTTTTTTGGTCGGAAGAGATGAGAAAGAAATTGACTAGAGCGTGTGTTTGTTACTCAGGGTTAAGTTTGTCTTTCACTTTAGCATAGGGTGTATTTTTGAAAATACACAGCGTCTAATGGTAGTTTTGAATTGTGGTGTCTCCAAAATTGTATTTTTGAGATTATCCCTTTATTCAAAGCACCACCTTTCATCTATCTAATCTATTAAAACAGAGTGTTGTTTTGTGTCCAAACAGAAAAAAATGAAAATAAATCTATTTTTATCCTGGATAACTTTTAAACTTTAGATATTTGTAGATAACTATTCTCTGTTTCCAAACAGTTGAATTTTGTTCAATTAAAAATTCATTTAATTATTCTGTTTCAATTAAAGATTAATTTGTTTAATTAATTAATCTCATTATATATATATATATATATATTAATTTTAATTCATAATTTCAAAAATTCAGACTATTCCAGAAATTAAATTAAATATTTAAAATTATAAATTAAAATAGAGTGCTATTTTGTGACCAAACAGAAAAAAATGCATTTAAAACTATTCATATTTTGGATAACTTTTAAACTTTCAATTTTTGTGGATAACTATCCTGTTTTCAAACAGAATAATTTTGTTCAATTAAAAATTTATTTTTTGGAGATAAAATTTCAAATTCAAATCATAATCTTTTAAACCATTGATATCACAAAATTTTTAATTTTGGTTATATTTTTATATTTTAATTTAAATCCAAAAATTAAAAAAAATATTTTAGATTATTTTAGATTTTCTTAAATATATGTTAGATTATTTACCAAAAATCATAAATTAGTTTTTATCTTCAAAAATAATAAATCATATATTAATTTAGATTTAATGTAATTATTCGAATTTAAATAATATTCCAATAATAACACAGATGATAAAAAAATATGTTATTGTATGTTTTTTTTATCATAATCAATCATTTTAAAAATTCAAATATTGGAAATTATTAAATATTATTTTATACGGTAATATGATAGACGGGTTAGAGTTATGTTTTTATAATCACCATCTTATTAATTAATTAATTAAGATACTGTGTTACAAAGACTTGAATCTTAATTTTATATAACCATTTTTATCTTCTAAACCCCCTTTGAACCACCACGTCCACAATGACGACGACTTCTACGAGATGAGTTAGACTCTTCCACATTGATGGTGTTAAAATCGAGCTTCTTGCCGTTCATTCCCTTATTAGGATCCCTCATGGATTTCTCATATTTGAAACTAACAAATCCATAAGCCTTTGGATTATCATATTCATCCTCACTCTGGTAAGCCACCTATGAAACAACGATAAACAAAATACAGATTAATAAAAAATCCAATACGTTGCCTAACTGGATTTGGTAATGACACAACTATCTATAACGTCACCAAACTGGGAAAATGCATTCTCAAGATCATTTGTATATGTGTCCAACGTCAGATTGCCAACAAAGATCGTGAACTCAACATCTGGAGACGCCATTTTTGAAACAGGGAATTATGACAATTTTTTTGTTTCTAAGTAGAGGAAATAGGTATTTGTGTGTGAGGGTGAGAAACAGTTATATCAATTTATAGAAAGAGAGGTTTAAGTCTTTCGATAAATTATGCATGTGGTAAATGATATTGTATCTAATTATTTTGAAACAAGTGTCATTTTTTGGAACTAGTTTTCACTAAATGATGGTACTTAACTCCTTATTGTGGAAGGTGAGAGGTTAAAGTTTTTATTTTTTGTGATAATCCCGTGTATTTTGATATTTTAGATGATAAGTAAAAAGTCAAAAGAATATTGACAAAAACAGTCAAACGTCAAAAGAAACCTGAATTGCCTATAATCCCAAAAGATTACAAGACCTAACTCAATAAATGACAACCACTGTAAATAAATTACAACATTATGGAGTGACTCACTTATCCGTATGTCCCATTGGATAACGATGTGATGTGGTCATCGAACCAAAAAGTGATGACCACGAGCCCAAGATGATGCAGCCCAACCTTGAGCTACCATGGCCCATCTTGGCGAGCCTCTATACAGCCCATAACCGTGGAGACTCAAGGAGTACCAGCTCAAACAAACCCACAAACCTGCAATCAATCCAATGGCCCAATAAAGACATATGTGCCTCTCTTGAAGGTTTTCGGTCTAACTATGAGGAGTCAAGCTTAGACACGACTTGGAGACGTTCTACACATGCAAGTGACTCCCAAGAGTACACAACTTCATGCCCAAGCTGTCTAGATACAAAAAACCTCACGTTTTTCATTTTCGGATGGGAAAAATAGATTTTCTTTTCACAAAAGGAAAAAGATTTTCCTTTTCTTTGTTTTTTTCCTTTTTTCTTAATTGATTTTAGTTTTTCCTTTTTTTTTATTTGACATATAATTCTTTTCTTTTTCTAGCATCTATTCTCTAGTTAGATTTGGTTTTACCTTTGGCTATATAAAACCCCTTTTAGTCATGAATTAATCAAACATTTTAATCAACCAGAAATATCGAGTTAATCTCTTTAAACTTCTACGCTTGTTCTCTCTTGTGTTTCTCTAATCTTAGGTGCATTCCTTTGATCCATCAAAGCTTGTCAAATCTCGGCATATTGTGATCACTTTGATTGGTGGATTCCAATCTTACATCATTTGGTATCAAAGCTAAAAGCTCCTATCTTTTTTTTTGTTTTTTGTTTTTTGTTTACTTTTTTTTTTCTTTTTCCAAAAAAAAAAATCCAATAAAAAGCAAAAAAACATATTTACTTTTTTTTTTTTCTGTTCTTTGATTTTTGTAAACTTTTTAAAACCCATAAAAAAAGTTTTCTTTGTTTTTCTTAAATTTTTACTTTGTTTCTTTCTTCAAGCGAAATTAAAAAAAAAATTGTTTCGATTTGTTTATGATTTTTTTCGATTTATCTGTTTAAAAAAAAAAAAACCTTATGTTTTAAATGCTACGATCTAAAGTCTTTCAAGGAGGATATGGTCCCGAAGCCTATCTAGCTTGGACCGCACACATGGATAGTTGTATTTTTCACAACCGACTGCCAGAACATGAGAGACTACCTCTAGTCATCAATCAACTACGAGGTGAAGCCGCAACATGTTGGAATGTATAAGAAGAAGAACATTAGTACTACAACGAACCAGCCATCAACAGTTGGGAAGAGCTCAAGCTGCTCATGGACGAGAGATACATACCTAGAGATTTTCCTCAAGAGATCAAGGAGTGCTATGGAATAAGACTAATCTGCAAGTGTGCACCGCATGCAACACCAAAATCGAAGACATCCACTACCTTATTGATCAAAGAGCCAAAACCGCCTGATCCACAAAAGGATTCTCCATGTTTTCCATCACCACTTACCCTTGATAAAGAAAAAACAGCAGAGGGAGTCCAACCACATTCATACGACAACACGAGATCGCAAGAACAAGTTTTGAGGACAAAACTTTCTCAAGTAGGAGGGTATGATGCAGTCATCGAACCAAAAGGTGATGACCACAAGCCCAAGATGATGCAGCCCAACCTCTAGCCACCATGGCCCATCTTGATGAGCCTCTCAACAGCTCAGAACTGTAGAGACTCAAGGAGTACCAGCTCAAACAAGCCCACAAACCTGCAATCAATCCAATGACCCAATAAGGACATATGGGCCTCTCTTGAAGGTTTTCGGTCTAACCATGAGGAGTCAAGCTTAGACCACGACTTGGAGACCTTCTACATGTGCAAGTGATCCCAAGTATACACAACTTCATGCCCAACCTGTCTAGATACAAGGAACCTCACGTTTTCCTTTTTGTGATGGGGAGAATAGATTTCATTTTCACAAAAAGAAAAAGATTTTCCTTTTCTTTGTTTTTTCCTTTTTTCTTAATTGGTTTTAGTTTTTTCTTTTTTTTTATTTGACAGATAATTCTTTCATTTTTCTATTATCTATTTCCTAGTTAGATTTGGTTTTACCTTTGGCTATATAAAGTCCCTTTGTATTCATGAATTAATCAGACCTTTTAATCAATCAAAAATATCAAGTTAATCTCTTTAAGCTTCTATGCTTGTTCTCTCTTGTGTTTCTCTAAACTTAGGTGGATTCCTTAGTTTAGGAAACATGTGAATCTCAATCTCTTGCGTGGATTCCTTGAGGCTAGGTCCGTGGTCTTATCTCAAAGGCTTTCTGCACTTTTAAGTGGCGATCTTCGATCCATCAAAGCTTGTCAACTCTCGGCATCTTGTGATCACTTGGATTGGTGGATTCAAATCTTACATCATGATGGTTTTTGAATCTTTTGAGATTATTATAAAGATGGCTTGCCGGTGATCCATTTTGTTTAAGGATCTAGTCAATGGTTATGTTCGATAAACTTGGTTGCTTGATCGAATACTTCTTATTTTCTGCATAATCGTTCATAAGCGTTAACATTATTGCGAATTCATAATCTGCTTGACTTGGTTTGGATAAACAGTTCGAATTGAAAGGGTGATGCAGCTCAGCGAGCGGCATGGGGATCAGAATGAATCCACCAATACTCAGCCGTACTAGAGAATTTAACCCCCATTCGGAACTGTTAAACGAATTACATGAACATGCATCATTGTTGTGCGTAAAGCCTAGTGAGACGATGGTGATCGTGGGAAGGATTTGGCTTAGGCGCGTGAGACTCGTTGCCGAGAAGATGGGTGGTGGCCAGTCTAGGTAGTTAGGATCGATCATATAACTTTACTTATCTAAATAAAGTATATGGATTGTTTGTTTATTTTAATATTGCATATTGACTCTAAAATGAACTGATGGTTCGGATCAAGTAGTGATCTGTTCGGGAACAACTTCTACAGACTTAGGCAGTCTGGGATGGGGTGTTGCAAGTTGGTATCAGAACACACTTGCTCCTAGAACAATTAGGTGTTGGGTTGGGAACACCACTCATTGGCAAATGAGGGCTCGTGCGAGTAGTTGCTAAACACATTGATATATAGAACTAACTTGTTAGAATCTATAGATGGGTAAGAGCGACAAGACGGGAAAGAGTAGAACGGATAAGGGTGTTGCAGGAGAGATGACCCGTGTGGAGAAAACGGTTCGTGTGGGAAATGTGGGACACATTCCAGCTGGTCCAGTGGCTCGGCAGACCCAAGATCTACCAGTGATTGAAACTCCGGAAGTGCAACATGAAGTCCGAAACAGTAAAAATCAGGAAGAAATGGCCGAGACTTCGACGGCGGCATGACCAAATGATCAAGGGGTAGATGGTGTTACGGCTGGAGATGCATATCATACCGCAATTCCTTATGCTCGGGAACAGTGGGACACCCTCAAGCAAGTGTTAGCCTAACTAGCAGTTTTGACCCAAGTTATAGCACTGGCTCATGTGGTGCAAACGGGTGGGAATCCAACTGGTGCCGAAGTGGAAGTTGTTATGATCAACCCACTAATGCCTAAACCTTTGAGGAAAAGGGTGGATTATCTGAGTAGCCCTGGGCAACGGTAAAAAATCGATTAAACCGAACCAACCGAACATACATTTTCGGTTCTTGGTTTTAGTTTCGATTTTAGCTGCGAACCGATAGGCGAAATTAAAATTAGCTTTCGGTTTTCAGGTCAGTTCCGTTCGGCACACAATATTGGCTTGGAACCCATATATATATATGAGACATGTGGTCGATTAAGATTTTATTGGGGACCAGCTCTAAAAACGGTCGTGCTCGATTCTCACCTTTTAGCAAGCACTTATTGTATGAACCCACATATTGTTCTCCATTAGTTGTTAAATTTTAGTACGTGTTTGGAGTTCAGTTTTTCTAAATTTTTGGTTTATTAATTAGATTTCTCGGAAATCGTTGTTAGTTATCTTGATTTTCTAATTTTATTTTTTCTCTATAGTAATTGTGAAGTGATAATCTGATGTGGCATACTTACATCGATTATCTGTCACCAAATTACGTTAATGCCCTTATTTTATTGTTTATTATATTATGTGTCGAACTCTCATTTGTTTACTCTCTAATGACGTGTCTTCGTAACTTAATTCAAACAAGATCTCGAATTTTCCATATTCGATTGGTTTAGCGTGGTATATTTTATTATTGGTTTACGAGTTCGTTTATGGTCGAGTTTGTACTTTCATTGGTTCTTTTACATAGCTAATAAACTTGAGAGAGTGGTTCGATAAATTTCTAAATGGCTAATACCGGTTTGGTTCGTTTACATACCAATAAATTTTATTGGTTCGCCGGTTCAATAAATTTCTTTGGTTCATCGGTTCAATATCTAATACCGGTTTGGTTTGTTTGGTTCGTTTACATACCAATAATTTTTTTTGGTTCGTTTGGTTCTTTTACATACCAATAAATTTGGTCCACCGATTCAATAAATTTCTAAATAGCTAATACTTTCTTTGGTTCATTTACATACCAATAAATTTCTTTGGTATCGGAACTAAATCATCTTTTTTTATTTGATACCAGTTTGGTTTTCCAGATTATTCTTTAGCTAAGAAGGAAAAACTGACTGGACGAATATGTTAGTTTCGAAAAAGTAAATAAACTAATTTATGTGTATATGATAGAATGATAATGGCAAACGTGAGTTAATCTAAAGACTGGTTGAACGAAGATGTTAGTTTCAAAAAAGTAAATAAACTAATTTTTGTTTATATGATAGAATGATAATGGCAAACGTGAATTAATCTAAATTAGAAATTGTACAATTAATAGGTTATACTTATCGTATAAACTATATTCTTTTTATATGATAGAATGATAATGGAAAATGTGAGTTAATCTAAATTGGAAATTGTATAATTAATATGTTATACTTATCATATAAAGATTTGTTGAAAAAATAAATATTATTTGAGATATTGGCTTGGAACCCTAATATATATATATGAGACATGTGGTCGATTAAGGTTTTATTAGGGATCAGCTCTAAAAACGGCCGTGCTCGATTCTCACCCTTTAGTAAGCAGTTATTGTATGAACCCACATATTATTCTCCATTAGTTGTTAAATTTTAGTACGTGTTTTGAGTTCAGTTTTTCTAAATTTTTGGTTTATTAATTAGATTTCTCTGAAATGGTTGTTAGTTGTCTTGATTTTCTAATTTTATATTTTCTCTGCTCGCAAGTAATATGTACGATTTCGAATACGAATATGGTTTACTCTATGTATTAATATTTTCTGTTTTCTTTGTTTGTCAGGTTCTGTCGAGATTTTCAGTACAAGAGATAAACGAAGATTGGCTTTTATTCGCTTGGTTGAACAATGGTGTTTTCTGATTTTCGTAATCGAATCCCCTTGCTTATGTCGACTTATGAACGGTTTGGTATCGATCAAGTTGGTGATCGGTTTCCTCTTGAGACGTTTCGTACGTATGATGTCCCTTACCTCTTCCCTGAGGATATTGGTAATATGGATATATCTTTGGATTATTGAATTTTTATGTACTTTAAAAAAAATTATAGATATATAAAAACATAATAGTTCGATAGTACGATTTAGCGTTAGATGGTCGTATTCATTTAATTGATGATTGTTTTCCATGCGATGCAGAAATTGAAGGACATGGCTATGGTAGTCTTGGCGGTAATGATCATGCTTTCGTTGGCAATGGGCAATACCAGTCTTGTAATGGTAATCATGATCGTCTGAACTCTGGTGATCGCCATACTGGTGATCGCTCTGGTCTCGATACTGGATCCGGAGGTATTGGTGTGTATAACGCGAGATTGTTGGTGACGTTATGTTGCACGGGCCATGCAGAAATGCTAATCAAAGTAGTCCTTGTATGATTAACGGCAAGTGTTCCAAGTTCTTTCCAAAACCTGTAAGCACTGAAACCACTGTTGATGAAGGTGGTTATCCGATATACAGCAGGGGGCCGCTAACCACTCTTTCTCTGGTTTAGTCTTCTATTTGCTTGCTGGCTAGCAAAGGCTAAGTCTGGGAGAGTTGATATATCATGGATTTTACCCCTTTTAGACCATGATATAGGTCCTATTTATGGAGTCTTTATAGTATTTTGGAGTCTTTTAGATTCTTTTACAGGTTTAGGTACGTTTGGAGCTTAATTGGAGATATTGAAGCATTCTGGAGCATTTTGGAGCATATGGAGATGCAGAGTCATACAGAGACGTCAGACGTTTGGCATTCATCGAAGAACTTCCCACTGGTTGATTGAGCTCAAATTTGGACACAAGACATATCAATGGATTAGCGTTCATTTGGAAGTGGTTTGAGGCCATTCCAACGGTGCGATCGAAAGTTATGCCAGTTTTCGTGAAGACAGTCCACTCTGGCGAGCACAGTGTACTGGTGTCGACCGACACCAGTCCAGTATCGACCGACACCAGTCCAGTATCGACCGACACCATCTGCAGACGGGAAAAAACGTGATTTTACAAGTTTAAAGACTCAACAACTTGGTCCAAAAGACTTTAATAACTACCAGAAGCCCCAAAACGTGTTTTAGCTTTATAATTAGGTTTTTCTTTACGCTTTCTTTACGCTTTTCATTACTCTTGATTCTACTTTGGTTTTTGGAGAGACAACTCTGAACTCTTGTTTTCTTGGATGATATATTCAATCATGTTGTTTTCATTCTCCATGTGTGAGTAGATCCACTTTAGGTTCAGGGTTCTCATAAGGGTTTTCTCTGAATGCTAGATTGATTATTTGATTAGGATTCACCATCTGAATTAGTTATTCACCTTAGGTTGTGTTCAAAGCTAATTCTAGGTTGACGAATCTGGAACATAGATCTTAGGATAATTGATTAGGCACGAGAGTGCGATTAATTACCTGATAGAACTTAGGGTGAGCAAAATAACTATTCGCAAAGAGATTTGGTTTAGTTGTTTTGTGAACAAATCAAACCTGATTTAAAAAGCTGATTTAGACTTTAGGATTCGCAAAGAGATTTGGAATTCCTAGGATTTAGAATTAGATAGTTTTCGCAACGAGAGTTAACTACCAACGTTGGTTAATTATATCTTAGTGATTTGAGTTCAAGAACCGCGCTAAATCTGAATCCTGACTAGTTAGTTTATCTGCATTCATTGATTTCCTGAGAAATACCATGAACCTATCTTTCTCCCAATCGAATTACAACTTCTTTAATTTACACATTGCTTTCAATTACATATTTTGGTTTAGCTTAATTCGAATCTATTTAATATATTGTGTGATCTCTGTGAGTCCTTGTGTTCGACCCCTACTTTACTGCAACTGTTGCTTAGTACTTTTAAGGTATTAATTTGAGCATATCAGTGTTGTTGATGAAGAGGATGAGACTTCTTCATGAGCTTGAATCACCTTGCAACGTGCATATAAATCTGGTTCCAGGATGCTTGAAGGCTCATCTGAGGTTTGAGTGTCAATGGCGAATGCAGCTTGCTCAAAGGGGAGTGCTCGGGATTCAAACGGTTCAAGCGGAGACGAGCAGAGACTGGCCGCGGGTCCGAGGAGCGGAAGCGCGGCAGAGGGAGGCGTGGCCGCGGGTCCGGTTGATGGAGGCGTGGCGGAGGGAGAGCTGGCCGCGGCTAGAGAGTTTGCGCCAGTGGTGAGAGAAGTGTGTGGGGACTTGACCGGTTCATTGTTTTCTTCACCTTCTTTGGTGTTTTCTGGTTCTTGGGAGTCATTTGGCTTCTCCTCTAGGTCAGGAACATGGGCATCAAGTGTTGAATCATGCTTCTTATGATCTTTAGATAGTTCCTCCAAACAAGGCTTGTTTGACTTTTGTGTGTCGGATAAGTGACTAATCGAAGCATCGGTTTCTCTAGCCTTGTACTCGAGTATGCTGAGACGATACTCGACTTCTTGAAGTTCATCATCAGTCTTCTCTCTGTACCATGAGGCAAACTCACTAGTCTCTTTTATCTCTTTCTTTGAATCGCGAATCTCCATGGAATTCTGAATAATGTCGTATTTTTGCTTCGTTTGTTTCTCCTCCATGGGTTTTGTCTTTTCTTGAATAACAGCAGCGTCTCTTAGAGTTTGTTCCTCAAGGATGGTGATGTAAGCAGCAAGGTCATCAAACTTCTCGTGGAATTCGGTGTAGATTGTATCTAGCCTTTTGTACATGGCCGCCTCGGTCACGACTTGGCAATCGAGGTATTGATTAAGCATGACGTTGATCGCGTCCAGACGCACGCTAATCTCCGAGTTGAACACGTGCTGGTCCGAGAATTGATGGTGTTGATGGTATGAACGTTGTCTAGATTTGATAGCGGGAGACGCAAAAGGCTCGTCTCGGTAGTAAGGAGGCTCGTGGCTTCCTTTAGAGTAGTTGACAAGAAAAGCTAACACACTGAGATACAACGGTTGTGAAGATCACCGAGGCTAATTCGGATCGGAGACCCTTTGTCTAGCCAGTTCTTTCAGGCATATTTTGTGGCTTCGGCAAGACGGACATACGCTTAGTCAAACAGCCGTATCTAACGAACCACATATCCGAATGACCTGGAACTACCTCCTGAAGTCAGCTAACTCACTTGGGTACACACTTTGTGATGACTACCGAGGCTAATTCGTATTGAAGACCCTTTGTACAACCAGGTATTTCAGGCACGTCGGGGGAGCTCGGCTGGTTTGGGTGAGATACGTGTTACAACGATCAGTCATACCGACTTGTGACGTCGGTGTAATCCCCTGAAGCTTCAATACCGATGTCACAAATCGGTATTTCACATCGGTACTAAGGGAATTTTCCCTCTGTTTTAATACCGATTTGTTGCACCGACTTGTGACCTCGGTGTTGAAGAAACCGTCTCAGCCAGACGGACCTGTCTCTGTTAAATCCGCCATATCTCTCAAACTATATGTCTGAATGACTTGATTCCAACTTCTGTAGATAGATAACTCCTTCCTCTACATGTTATATGAAGTTTATTGAAGCTATATTGATATATCATGGTTTTTACCCTGTTTAGACCATGATATAAGTCCTTTTATAGAGTCTTTATAGTACTTTGGAGTCTTTTAGAGTCTTTTACAGGTCTTAGCACGAATTGGAGCATTATTGGAATTATTGGAGTTCTATGGAGCATTCTGGAGCGAAAGTGAAGTCTGATGACTAAGTGTCCGATCTGAGCGACAAGCATCGATCGATACCCCCTGGTATCGATCGATACCCGCCGACAAATCATGGGCCGCGACTTTTTGAGAAGTTTGAAGAATTGCAAAAGTGCCCAGAAGTCTCTGATAATTACAAGAAGACCCCAAGTCGTGATTTATGCTATATATAGGGTTTTACAGCCATTGTTTAGGCTATGCTTTATTTTGCTTGAGTTTTAGAGAGATTTTGGTGAGAGATACAATTCTAATTTCCCTTCGTCCGAGATTAGATCTCAAACCTTGTTCATCTTTCTGATTTTATATAGAGTATTTATTCAAACATGTTTATTAATTTAATCTCCATGTCTGAGTAGATCTCCTGTTAGGTTTGGGGATTCTCATTAGGGATTTCATTGAATGTTAGGTTGATTAGTTATTTAGGGTTCATAATCTGAATTAGTTCTTCACCTTAGGTTGTTCTCAAAGCTAATTCTAGATTGATCACCTAGAACTTAGATCTTAGGATAATTGATTAGGCACGACAGTGCAATTAATTACATGATAGAACTAGGGTGAGCAAATTGATTATTCGCAAAGAAATTTGGTTTAATTGATTTGTGAACATATCAAACCTGAAATTAAGGCTGATTTATTCTTAGGGATTTGCAAAGAAATTTGGGATTCTGAAGTTTAGATTTAGATAGTTTTCGCAACGACAGTTGGTTAATTATGCATTAGTGATTTGAGTTCTAGAACCGTGCTTAACCTGAACCCTGATTAGTTAGTTTATTTGCATTCATTGATTTCCTGAGAAATATCCCTGAACCTATCTTTTCCCCATTGAATACAAATCGTTTACTGCTTTCTGTTTTCTGCTTAACCTGAATTGCTTAGCTTAGCTTGATTTCTATAATTTATTGAGTGATTTCTGTGGATCCTTGTGTTCGACCCCTAGCTAGATTACAACAACTGCTTTAGTACTGTTAGGGTATTAAATTGAGCATATCATATATCTGACTGGAAACACTTCGTTCAGCCACATCTTTCAGGCGTCTTGGATGAATTTTGTATTCTACTTTGGCCCATTTCTCCAAATATCATCAATTATCTCCAAATCTCCTAAAAACACTCCATATGCATGCTAAACTCACTAAACCCTAGTGCAAACACCTATTACTCTAATTGAGACCAAACTGTCATAAAAACTATGCAAGACACATGCATGAGACACAAAACAATAACAAGAATGCATGCTAAGAGATGCAAAATATGGGAATATATATCAACTCCCCCGAACTTATTCATTTGCTTGTCCTCAAGCAAACAAACAAGTAGAGAGAAAGGTTTGAAACTGAAAGATCAAATCTGAGAATATTAACAATAAAATTCGAATCAATGACCTTGAGAGGAGTTATATGATGCACAAACAACCTCTATTTTAAAAGATTTAGCCATTCTCTTTTCAAAACGAAATGGGTCTAAGCCTTAGCATCCACAAGCATTCCTATCATCCAACTCTTTGACATTCATTAAGTGCAAATTGTGAATCATGCTCATACAAATCAAGTGAACTCATTTGGCTAAGGGAGATGTCTTGAGATAAAAGTGATCTCTAACAATGTGGGTATTCCGATGCAAGGGATCTCTCATGAAAGAACAAACTTTGGCAAAAGGCTAAGAATAAGGAACAACCGATGCATACAAGGATGACTTCCATCTACCCAATGCCCGATATGAACTTCACTCCTACTTCTAAACCCAAAGTGACCTTTCCTAAGATACCCTTTTTTCACAAGGTCGTTTTGCCTTCTTAAACCACAATGTTTCATCACTTCTTTTCCTTTCGAATACATAGGGGATTCTCTTCTTCGCATTATGAGTAAATGGTTTGGCTTTCACAAGTTTCTTTCCTTAGCTCTTCTTTTGCTTTCTCTAGTCTCTTTCATTTATTTTCTAGCTTGAGACATTTTGACTTCTTTTCTTTCTTTTCAATAGCTAGAGACTATTTTCTTATCACTTAGAGCTAACCCAACTTTTCTTTTGCCAACCATCTCAATCAATTGCTTATCCCCATATCCTTCTCCCTATCTCTTTTCATTTCTCCATACCCTCTTTTCTTTCAATCAATCGCCCAAACCCCAAACCTATCCACCCTAGCCTATTTCTAGCTCAATGATGTGTGAGCTAGTTCTACATGAAAGCTTCTCCTTGTCGTTCCAAACTCAACACTTTTTGCTAAGTTCATTCGAAATTAGGCCTCACGACACACACTAGTAATGTAGGCTTGAAAGAAGATTAGGGTTAAGGCGAGGTGAACCATTCCAAAGGTGGGAAATGACTATTTGAGCTAACAAGAGAGTGGTAAAAGGAAGAAGATAGCTCAAATATGTATATGATATCCATGAGTTCAACTTTTCAATGTATGAGCATGATAATTCCAATTCAAGATTATAGTTCAAATAATAGATAGAGTTGGAATAAATTCAAAGCATGCTTTAACCAAGACATAATCATTCAAAACGCGAGATCAAAGCATGGATTATCCTTAACTTCGTGATCGTTCAAATGCATCAAAGAACTCATAAAGAGGGCATTAAATCAAGCTCTTAAGTTCATATTCTACATGGATAATTCTCCCAATGCAAGTGAGTGTAACCCTATATGCTATGCATCTAGACTCAATCCTACATGAAATGCACAAAAATTCAAAAAAATTCAAAATTATTGATAATGCATGAGACTCAAGTATGCAAGATAGAAAATAAGATCACAAAACATATGATTAGACACCGGTCCCTCCCCCAAACTTAAATCACAATGTCTCTGTGTGAAAGAAGTTCAAGAGAGATACCAAAAACAAAAGATGAAATGCAAAAATCCAAAAAGAAAAGAGATACTTACAAATGAGGAGTGAGATTAGTGGAATGGAGATGATGAATAGCCTTCGACATCAACACCAATGTTCCTTGCCACGACCTTTCTACCATTAATAGCCTTGCAACCACTCAACAAAAGATCAAAAAGCACAAGAAAATCAAGATCAAACTAAAAAGCAAGAAAATATATACAATTATAGACATGGTATTGTCTCCCAAGTGCACTTTGTTTAAAGTCACTATGTTTGACTTTGGTTACCCTTTTTAGGCGGGTGAGAGAGGAGTATGAGCACTCAATGGTGAATCCTTGAGCTCAAGTTTGAGGACCTTGCTCATGACCTCTTGGAGACTGGCTTCCTCTTTCTCTTTGAGCTCGGTTGTGAGGATCGCCTTCACCGAGGCAAAGGGCTTGGTTCGTCCCTTGCATTTGATCTTGTACGCAATCACTCCATCTTTGTACTTCCAAGGAGTGAGAGTCATCATAGAAAGTTGGCTTTGCTCGGACCTAGACCCATGAAGCATGCTCGATCCATTTTTCATCTTAGCCTTGGCTCTTGTCTTCTTCTTTGCGTTCTTTCTACGCTCACCATCATTCCCCATTGTGGCGTGAAAAGGGGATGCTAAGCAATCACGATCCAAGGCAAGGGCTTCCTCATTATCACCATAAGCCATTGTTGCACAAATGCCCACGTTTTCAACTCTTTGAGCTCCTTTACCATCACCACACTCTAAACCTTTTTCTCAAGAGACTTCTCTCTCTCTTCATAACCCTTTGGAGGCGGAGCTTCAACAACCATCTCACAACGATCCGCATACTTCACTTGCTCAACACAAAACCCATCGTCTTCAATGATTATTGTGCTACAAAGCTTGTTGGGAGAAGTCTTCATTGGGTAGTATACCTTGTCATCCACATTCAAGAGAACTACCTTTTGATTTTTGAAATCCATTCAAGAACCGGTAGTAAGTAGGAATGGGGTTCCAAGGAGGAGTGAGACCTTGTTGGCCTTCTTCATCTCCATGACAACAAACTCCGTTGGGACTATGTAATCCCCAACCTTAAGCGGATAATCTTCAAGGAGACCGAGTGGCTTCCGTGAGGAAGCATCTCCAAAAGTGATAGGTGATGGGTGATAGGTGAGGTTTCTTATCCTTAGACTCTTGAGCATCTCACGGGACATGACATTCACACTTGAATCAGAGTCACACAAAGCATCTTCAACTTCCAAATCACAAAGAGAGCAAGTGATGGAGAACTTACCGGGATTCCCAAGCTTGGGGAAAGACTTAAGCTCAACCCTTGTTTTGCTTGGTGAATCAACCAAATTTACAATACCCTTGTCATCATCAACCATGGTCACGTCCTCATCCTTCTCAAGGGTGACTCCCCCACCTTGTTCCTCAATGTCCACATTGAGCTTCAAGGGAACCACTCTAGGGGGAAGGTGTTCAACATGTGAACCATGAAGTAGAAGCTCAATTTCCCTAATGGCGGTTTCATGATCATCAATGGGACGTGATTCCTTTGAGAAGATGGCATTGCAATATTCCTTTGAGGGTTGTATTGCTTTCTCATTTGAAGAGCTTTGTTACACTTTGTCTCCATTGGCTCCCTTGGTATCCATTTGTTGAACTTTGGAGCTCAATGCCTCAAGCTTCTTGTGGAGATCATTGTACGAGCAAGCTACTTTTGTATTTATTTCCTCCATCTTCTTGCTCATATCCAATGCTCCACTAGCTTGTCCTTGTAGAATTTGTTGAAGCATGTTCTTCATATCAAGGTCTTGAGGCATGAAGTTGTTTTCTTGAGTTTGTGGGACAAAGCTTTGTTGAAAACCACCTTGGTTCCTTTGAAAGTTGGTTTTGGGAGCATAACTTTGTTGGTGATTAATGGGGGCTTGACTTTGGTTGCCATAGTTGTTGTTGAAACTTCTTTGATAGCCACCATTATTCCCAACATAGTGCACTTCTTCTTGGTTTCTCAAATCCACCATTTGTTCTTGGAATCCTTGGTTTGCCTCACCATTTCCAACAAATTGAACCGCCTTTTGAGATGTAGTGAGAAGCTTATCCAACTTGTCACTTAGAGCTTTCATCTCTTGGGTTCGTCGTTGCTCTTCAAAATCGCTTGTGATTCTTATGGACCGATCGAACTCATCACCATATGTTCCATCACTCAAAGCAAGGTTCTCAACCAACTCCATTGCTTCATTCACGTACTTGGCTAAAAAGTTTCCATTAGAAGCGGTATCAAGCAACATATGGATATTGGGTAATGCTCCACGGTATAGAGTGCTTAAGAGGGAAGCATCCGTGAATCCATGATGAGGGCATTGCGTTGTATATCCCCTAGACCGCTCCCATGCATCATTGAAGCTCTCATTAGCACGTTGAGTGAAGCTTGAGATCTCATTCCGGAGTTTGGCCGTTCTAGAGGGAGAGAAGAACTTGGCAAGGAATGATGTCTTGCATTGGTCCCATGAAGTGATGGAACCGTGGGGAAGGCTCTTTTCCCATTGCCTTGCCTTGTCCCCAAGAGAAAATGGGAACAACCTTAGCTCGAAGCTATCCTCCGAGACACTGTTCATCTTTGTCAAGCCACAAATCCGGTCGAAGTGATCTAAGTGATCAAGAGGATCTTCCACCGCCAAGCCATGAAACTTGTCGCTTTGCACCATGTTGATGAAGCTAGCTTTTACCTCAAAGTCATTGGTCACAACGGTGGTGCTCGAATACCTTGGCAGTTGACATGAGCATTAGCCGCATCACCCACTCCAACTATGTTATGACCATTACGGGGGATGGGTGGTTGTTTCCATTACCACCATTTGCTCCTTGACGTGGAACGTTAGCAACATGGTCATTACCACCATCCGGGTTAACTTGCACGTTCTCCATACCGAGCCTAGCAATGTGCACAACCCGTTCCCTCTCTCTTCTTGCTCTAAGACCGCGTTGTAGAAGGTGGATGTCGTCTCTTGGCTCAACAAGGGTGTTGTTGCCTTTAGAACGCAAGTTCATGCACCTACAAGAGAGAGCTTGAAAGAGAGATTAGTAAACAAAAGAAAAGAAAAAGGTTAATCTCAAAAAGAAGTAAAATCCTAATGTTGAAAGCTAAACCCAATTGGCAACGGCGCCAAATTGATAAAAGGTTTTTTTTTCGTGTATTAATTACTCATAATGCCTAAGTAGCATAAGAGGATCAATCCAATGGGTAGAGCTTCAAGCACAAGGAATACATAAAACTAAGTGAGTTAAGCAAATAAAGGTGGTTTTAGTTTTCTAGCAACCTAAATGATTCAAATTAAAAGCAAGAACACAAGTAAACGAATGCTAAACGAGATTAAAAAGATGATAAAGGCAAGCTCTTGGATGAGGTTATTGATTTCGGATCCTCCCATGATCTATCTAGATGTCATTTCACACAAACAAGAAATTCCCTTAGACTAGAACACATAAACAAGATTAAGCCACTCTCATGGTCTTAATCACTTTGTTAATCACCAAATCAAGATTAAGCCACTCTCATGGTCTTAATCACTTTGTTAATCACCAAATCAAGATCAAACTCTCGTTTGTGATAAGATGATTAACAAGTTTTAATCATAGGTTCCTATGGCCCTCATACTCCTTAGACAACTACTTTCATAGGCTAAGCAAGCAAAATCCCTTATTTAGTTCTTTGGGGAATTTTATCGAACACCTTGTGTGCATGAAATTCCCTATGATCTAGATTAGCTATCTCTAGCATAATCTAGCATTATGAACACTAAATAAGAGAGAGAAGATGTAAACTAAGCCCTAGACATCCTAGATCTATTGATGATCCAAATGATCACTAATGATGATTAGAAGTAGATTAGGGGAATGGAAGGCGAGATTTCCGTTAATATAAAGAGTTAAACTTAACTTCGGAGCAGGTCGGGTTTGTGAGGAACACATCGTCAGTTGTGACGAACAGAGCATTGCCGTATTCTTTTTATTGATGATCGGAAAATCGGTGTACAGTTTTAGATTTACGGACTAGTTCCGACGGGAATCCAGCTCGGTGTTCTAAACAATATTGCCAAGTAAAAATACAAAGTGGTCGGGTGTAAGGACTAAGGAGAAAGAGAGTAGAAAATTCCTCCTCCTCAATAAATGTATGCTAAGGGGTATATATAGCAGGGGTCGACTCCCTGTTCCCCGAAGTTCCGGGGTGACGTGGCGCTTTCAGCGCTTTTCGTGGGTAAGGTGCCTCGAGAGGCGTGTTCCAGCTCCTTTAGTGGATAGGATATTATGAGCCCGGCGCCATACTCCTACGAAGGTAGTACACTGTTCAGCGAGCTGTCCTCCACGTGTCATTTTCCCCTTTGGTCTCTCTGCGCACAGTTGATGAGGTATCGAGCCCGGCACCATACTCCTACGAAGGTAGTACAGTGTTCAGCGAGCTGCCCTCCACGTGTCATCTTCCCCTTTGGTCTCTCTGCGCAGAGTTGGTGAGGTGTCAGTGCGAGAGCGGGATGCGCTCTTGGGAGCTCGGGATGAGGTTGAGGTGGGAGCTCGAGGTATCAGCTCAGTGTCTTCCTTTGTCAAATATTGACCTTTGGCTGGCTTAATCGAGAAGGGCCTTTTGCTGAGATGGGTCTAGCTAATTGGGGGTGCTAAGCCCACCTCCAACAATAGCCCCCCCCTCAGTTCGGTGTCATGAGGCGTGGCGAATGCATCGAAGTTGATCATATGTTAGCTTGGGACATCTCAGGTCGGTGCTTCGAAGTTCTATAGTCGAGCTCATGATGCTGTCGTTTGGGCGCGAATAATCGCTTACACGTGTCGATTTTCCCGAAGATCCGGAGATTGTTCGCGCGTATTGTTCACGCGTGGGCGTGTGAGGGACGCTTCGTGTTTCTCGAGGCGGTTTCAGCTTTCTGCGCGAGGAAACCAAATAGTAGTCATTATAAGGGTTTTGGAGGCCGCGCCCCTTTGACACGTGTTGATGCATCTCTTCGTTGTCCCCCTTTTCTTATATTTAAATTCGTTTTCCTTCTTCCTCTTTTACTTTTCGCGCACAAATGTAACCTCTCTTCCTCTTCTTCTCTGTAATTTTCGTTCTTTGTGCAATCTTTTTGAGCTTTCTTCGCGATTCTGGGTTGGGTTCGGAATTCTTCTCCTCTATATCACGATGTCGTCGTTACTTGAGTAAATTCGGGCCGAGTCCAGCGAGGAGTTGGGTTCCCGCGGCAATCATGACGATTCAGCGCCGGGGAACTCTTCGCGTGCCTCTTCTCCGCACCGTAGCGGAGACGGCGATGATGCGCAGTCTGTTCCGCCTGTTTCCAGGCGGAGAAAAGGAAAGTCGGCGGTTGGGGGATCTTCCTATGGTGGTCGCGGCGTCAATCAGGGTGGTAAAGCCTAGAAGGTTCAGAAAACTAGGAGGCCACCTCCGGAGCCTCTAGTTTCGTACGACGATGGTGGTTCGTCAAGCTGGAGCAGCCTAAAATATGTCACAGACCTGGCGATGTTGTGTGGCTTCGCCGATGTTGCCATGTTCTGTGTTCCTACTCTAGAGGAGCGTCAGTGGAATCCTCCTGAGGGTTTCGCCTGCCTGTGTGAGGGTTTTTTTACAAAGTACGGGCTGCGCTTTCTTCTTCCCAAGCTATTTGCTACTTACTACAAGAGTCGGGTGTTGGCTTTCTCTCAAATTTGTCCGGCCACGATTCAGGGAATGATCGTGCTGTTGACTCTTGGCGCGGAGTGCGACGTGGGGGGGTGGAATCTACTTTGTTTGAGGATCTTACGTTCCAGAAGGCAAATCCTTCGTACTCGGGGGCCTTTTATGCCTCTTTCAAGCCTAAGGTGAATCTGGTCGCGGACAAGCTGTCCAAGGTCGATCAGTGGTCCCGCAGCTACTTTTACGTCCGAGCTACCGAGGTGGTTGGTCTGGCACCGTAAGAAAAATACATTCGAAATTGGAATTTTTCCCCTGGTAGGGGTCCTTAGATCGCGGTAAATGTTTTTTACTTTTTGTTCTTGCTGATGCCGAGCGGTTTCTGTTTTCAGGTCCACACACTTCCGGTGTCAAACTATCCAGATTTGACGGTCTTCTGCCAGTGCTTAGGTCGGTGAGCCCGAGAGATTGGAAGTCCTTCACTCCGGAAAGATTTGTTGCAGCAATGTCTAGTAGGTCCCCGACCTCCTTTTTATTATTATTATTTTTTTTTACACCGGGCTGACGGTTCGTTGATGCGCATGTCGTTCGAGATTCACCATCCCATCCTACGCGGCGTCCTTTGTCGCGCCGCCTCCTTCCGTTCCGGAAGTACCGACCCGGCAGGGCCCGCCACGGGTTGGTGCGTTGGCAGCAAGCTCTAAGAAGAGGTCGGTTGCGGACAAGGGAAAAGGGACGAAGAGTGCCTCAAATAGAATGAGGATCAATGAGGGGGGGATCCTCGGTGGTGGTTAGTGAAGGAGGGGCCGAGGTGGTGGGTCCCCACCCGTAGGTCAGGAGGAGGAGATGGGGGGTCGTGGGACCGAGCTGAACGAAGACCCCTTGGTTGAGGTGGATGGGGAGTGGGGCCCGTAGTGACGGTGAGCCCGGGAGCTGAGGTGTCCCGGGGTGATGGTCAATCTGATCGTCTGGGCGGGGACGTGGATATGGGTACTGTGGCCAGGGAGCCTGAGGACGGGGGCATACAGCGGGCAACCGATAAGGTCGACGCTGTTGGGGACTAAGATCGGGTCGAGGATCCCGAGGTGAGGGAGGAGGACGGGTCCTCTGGTGATGATGCGCCGAAAGATTCTGACACGGAGCCCAACGACTACAGCTTATACTTCTGCCACGAGGACGGAAACAATCCGTTTACCGCAGACAGGGCTGCGTGCGCCGATCTGGCTTAGGCAGTCGCGTTTAGGCAAAAATCTCCGCGTTGCCTTCCTTCGGAGATGGCGGAGGCTAGCGCCTTTCAAAACGCGGCGCGGTCTGCGGCTCGGGTGAGAAAGAATTGATAATAATAATAATTTTATTATTTATATATATATAGACGAAGGCCAAACCGCGGCGCGGAGGGCCAACTGATGATCCAAAGGATCACTAATGATGATTAGAAGTAGATTAGGGGATTCGAAGGCGAGATTTCCGTTAATAGAACGAGTCAAACTTAATTTCGGAGCAGGTCGGGTTTGTGAGGAACAGATCGTCAGTTGTGATAAACAGAGCGTGGCCGTATTCTTTTTATTGATGATCGGAAAATCGGTATACAGTTTAGATTTACGAACTAGTTCCGACGGGAATCCAGTTCGGTGTTCTAAACAATATTGCCAAGTAAATATACAGAGAGGTCGGGTGTAAGGTCTAAGGAGAAAGAGAGTAGAAAATTCTTCCTCCTCAATAAATGCATGTTAAGGGGTATATATAGCAGGGGTCGACTCCCTGTTCCCCGAAGTTCCGGGTTGACGTGGCGTTTTCAGCGCTTTTCGCGGGTAAAGTGCCTCGAGAGGCGTGTTCCAGCTCCTTTAGTGGATAGGTTGTTATGAGCCCGGTGCCATACTCCTACGAAGGTAGTACACTGTTCAGCGAGCTGCCCTCCACGTGTCATCTTCCCCTTTGGTCTCTCTCCTGATATGCTCAATTTAATACCCTAAAGTACTAAAGCAGTTGTAATAGTATAGCTAGGGGTCGAACCACAGAAGACTCACAGAGATCACACAATAGATTATGAAGTGTCGAATTACGCTAAGCCAAACAGATTGAATTGAAAGCAATGCATAAATTAAAAGTTGTAAATCAATCAGGAAATATAGGCTCAGGGTTTTTCTCAGGAAATCAATGAATGCAGAGAAACTAACTAACAGGATTCAGATTTAGCGCAGTTCTTGAACTCAAATCACTAAAATATAGCTAACCAACTCTCGTTGCGAAAACTATCTAAATCTAAATCCTAGGAATTCCAAATCTCTTTGCGAATCCTAAATTCTAAATCAGCTTTAATATCAGGTTTGATATGTTCACAAATCAATTAAACCAAATCTCTTTGCGAATAATCAATTTGCTCACCTAGGTTCTATCAGGTAATTAATCGCACTCTCGTGCCTAATCAATTATCCTAAGATCTAAGTTCCAGATTTATCAACCTAGAATTAGCTATGAACACAACCTAAGGTGAAGAACTATAATTCAGATGGTGAATCCTAAACAGATAATT
Source organism: Eutrema yunnanense (assembly GCA_002933935.1). NCBI lineage: Eukaryota > Viridiplantae > Streptophyta > Magnoliopsida > Brassicales > Brassicaceae > Eutrema > Eutrema yunnanense. The sequence goes on along the minus strand of PKML01008214.1, from coordinate 135,832 downwards.
AACCTAGCATTCAAAGAAATCCTTTATGAGAAAACCCTAAACCTAAGGTGGATCTACTCAGACATGGCAATTGAATCAAAAGACATGTCTGAATAAATCATCAATAGAATAGAAAGAAGGGTTTAGAGATCTGATCTCGGACGAAGGGAGATTCAGACTTGTCTCTCTAAAACCAAAGTAAAATCAAACACAGAATATAAAAGCATAAAAAGGCATAAAAGGGCATAGCCTAAACAGATGGCTTAAAACTCCTATTTATAACCTAAAACACGACTTGGGGTCTTCTTGTAATTATCAGAGACTTCTGGGCACTTTTTGCAATTCTTCAAACTTCATTAAGTCGCGACTTTGAAATCTGCTTCGATGGGTATCGATCGATACCAGGGGGGTATCGATCGATACTTGACGTGAATTCGGGTACTTTAGCCAGCAGACTTCAGTTTCGCTCCAGAATGCTCCAGAAACTCCAATATCTCCAAGAATACTCCAAATGTGCTAAAACCTGCAAAAGACTCTAAAAGACTCCAAAATACTATAAAAGACTCTATAAAAGGACTTATATCATGGTCTAAACAGGGTAAAAACCATGATATATCATCTCCGCAGAGTTGGTGAGGTGTCAGTGCGAGCTCATGATGCACTTTTGGGCGCTCGGGATGAGCTTGAGGTGGGAGCTCTAGGTATCAGCTCGGTGTCTTCCTTGGTCAAGCGTTGACCTTTGGCTGGCTTAATCGAGAAGGGCCTTTTGCTGAGATGGGCCTAGCTAATTGGGGGTGCTAAGCCCACCTCCAACATCTATCACGAAATTCCCCTAATCTATCTCATCCATGAGCTCTAAAATGAACTACTCACAAATCATGAATAACACACCAAATATCCTGAAAGAGGTAATGTTAATCATGATTAGAGAATAGCAATGTGAAAGATTAGAGAAAGAAACAAATATATAAACTTAAACTTGCATAAAAAGTGTATGATCCCTCTTACAAATCACAAGAATAAGGTTTTTAACCTCAGGGAAAAGAAATAAACCAAGAAAATAGGATTTTTGGGTTAAAATAGTGAAAAAGGGCGAACCGGGTTAACCCGGGACAAACCGGGTATCGACCCGATCGAAATGGATAAAATCTGGTCTTGAGTGGCTCAATACCGATGTCACAACTCGGTATTGCACATCGGTATTAGACCAGGGTTTGTGCGGATGATGGTGTTGTAGAATCTTCGGTAAAACCACGATATCACCTGGAATACATGTCCGAATGGCCTAAAACCACCTCCTGTGGACACATAACACTCTGGGCTACAACTTTTATGAAGATCACCGAGATTAATTCGGATTGAAGAACCTTTTTCCAGCCAGTTATTGCAGGCATGTCTTGTGGTTTCGGCCAGACGGACATACGCTCAGTAAAGCGGCCGTATCTAACGAACCACATATCCGAATGACCTGACACCACCTCCCGTAGTCAGATAACTCACTTAGCTACAGCTTTTGTGAAGACCACCGAGGTTAATTCGGATCGGAGATCCTTCGTCCAGCCAGGTATTTCAGGCATGTCGGATGAGCTTGGCTGGTTTGGGTGAGATACATGTTACACTGATCAATCATACCGACTTGTGACGTCGGTGTAATCCCCTGAAGCTTCAATACCGATGTCAAAAATCGGTATTTCACATCGGTACTAAGGAAATTTTCCCTCTGTTTCAATACCGATTTTTGCACCGACTTGTGACCTCGGTGTTGAAGAAACCGTCTCGGCCAGGCGGACGTGTCTATGTTAAATCAGCCATATCTCTCAACCCACACCTCTGAATGACTTTATTCCAACTTATGTGGAGAGCTAACTCCTTCCTCTACATTTGCGATGAAGACCATTGATGCTGTATCTGAGTTGAAACCCTTCGTTCAGCTACATCTTTCCGGCGTCTCGGATGAACTTTGCATTCTACTTTGGGCCATTTCTCCAAATATCATCAATTGTCTCCAAATCACCTAAAAACACTCTATATGCATGCTAGACTCACTAAAACCTAGTGTAAATACCTATTACTCTAATTGAGACCAAAATGTCATAAAAACTATGCAAGACACATGCATGAGACACAAAATAATAACAAGAATGCATGCTAAGAGATGCAAAATATGGGAATATCACCAAGCAATACCGGCCAGAGGCGGGTTGATAAGGTCGCCTAGAACTCCCAATTTCTTCAAGCCTCCTATTCTTGATCCATGGCCGAGTGTGCTTGGCTCCAAAGTTTCTAAATCACCTCCAAAATGCCTCCAAGTAGCTAAATAAACTCCAAAACCATGCAAGACTCACTAGGACCTAATGCAAACTAGCTAAACTCTAATTAGGACCAAAACGCTAAGGAAAACTATGAAAATTCAGGCATGAGAATCAAAACACTAAGATAAATGCATGCTAAAATGGGTAAAATATGAGAATATCAACTCCCCCAAACTTATTCATTTGCTTGCCCTCAAGAAAACAAATAAGAACAAGAAGAGAGAGAGGTTTGACGGTGGGAGCTAAAATCCAAAGGTATTACAAGAAAAAATCGAATTCAAAGTCCAAGTTTGTAGTTCGAAATGCACTAAGCGAGTCTACTCTAAAAGAGTTAGCCATTTCTATCTCCACATGCATCAAGCTCGAGTCCCAACTTCTACAAGTGTTCTTATCATTCAACCCTTTGACATTCATTAATGGTTTATGTGAATCATGATTATGCAAAATTGAGCGAACTCGTTTGGCTAAGGGGTAAGACCTTGAGATGAAAATGATCTCAATCACATGTGCGGGTATTCCAATGCAAGGATCTCTCTAAGAATGAGCAAACTTTAGCAAAATGCTAAAGGTAAAAGGCAACATATGCATACAAGGGTGAATTATCATCTACTCAATGCCTAAGATGTCTCTAACCTTAGTCTCGCTAACCCATGAAGTCTCAAACCTAAGCTACCCTTTTTTTCACAAGGCATTTTGCCTTCATGTCCCACACGAATTTTTGTTTCTCGACTTCATCTTTTTCTCACTTAGGGGAACATCTTCTTCTCCATTGAACTTGTGGCTTAGTGCTTTTCTTTTGTTGCTTTAACTCTTCTTTTTCTTCTTTCTTTATCTTGCCACATTTCTCATCATTTGATGCTTTTGCCAAATCTATGGATTCTTTCCTTTTTACTTTACATTTCGAGGCCAATTCTTACACTAAGAGCTATTCTTTTACAATGTCACCAACCACTTCACATTTTTGCATTTCCCTTTTGCCTTCTCCCCATCTTTCCTTTCCGTTCCACCTTTCTTTTCCACCAAATCCCCTTCTTTTGTTATTTCTCAACCGTTCTCACGACCACCCCAAGACTTCCCATCCTAGCTAACTTATTCCTAGACTAGCCCCTTGATTCTGGAGCTAGATCTACATGAGAACCCATCCTTGTAGTCCTAAACCTAACACTTTTTGCCAAGTTTGCTCGAAAATAGGCCTCTCCATCGCTCACGAAAGTTGTTGGCTAGAAAGGAGGTTTAGTTCAACGTGTGGGAAACCATTCTAAAGATGGGATATGGCTACTTGGATCCACAAGATTGGTAAAGATGAAAAAGAAGATTCAAGTATGTATATGGATATCCACGAGTTCATTCAAAGATGCATAAACATTATAATTGCAAGTCAAGATTAAAGTTCTTATTAATAAAGTTGAATTCAATTCACAACTTGTTTCAATCAAGACAAGAACATTGATGCATGAAATCTAAATATGGTGCATCCTTACTTTCAAACTCACTTGAATGCATTGCCTTGTTTCAATTCTTAAAGTGATACCCTACAAGGAATGCTCATAATTGCTCACAATGCAATATGCAATGCACCCTATATGCAAACTAGATTCAATCCTACACATTAAATGCAACTACATGATTTCTTTTTGAGTTTCAAATTTTCAAAAAAAAAACAAAATTTGATATTTTTGTTGTGTGCTTTTCTATGCCTTATATGAATGCATAAGACTCAAGATGCAAAATTCAAAATAAGAACACAATAAACAAGATTAGATACCGGTCCTTCCCCCAAACTTAAATCACACCGTCTCGGTGTGGAAGAATTTCAAGGAATAGACTAAAAACAAAAACAAAATGTAAGACTCAAAATAAAAGAAAGCTATTTACAAGTTTGTAGTGGTACCTCTAGAGACTTTCAGATGGGGATTTTGACCCCAAAGAGTAGGACGGATTGCTTGAGCATGAAGATGGGGACCTCATGACCTTCCTTTTGGCCTTTAGTTCCTCTTGAGGTGAGATTGTCGAATGGTGCATGCCCTTGTAGATCACTATCTCCCCTCCACATTGTGCAAAGCCATGGTCCAAGTTGCCGCCCTATTCTTGCTCCAATTGTTGCATCTCCTCTCGGGTTCTAGACGTGCTAGCCTCACCAACTTTCCACTTGAGCTCCTTGATGGTTTTTCCCATGCTCTTAACCATTTTCACAAGTTTTCTGATGGTCTTGTCTTCCCACTTGCACCATCTTTGGGGAAGTCTAGTTTGGTGATGGGAGTGGCAAGTGGTAACATCCGCCATTAATCCATCATATGGCTCAAACTAATACCGCTCACTCCAGTACTTAGGTGATATATCATGGTTTTTACCCTGTTTAGACCATGATATAAGTCCTTTTATAGAGTCTTTTCTAGTGTTTTGTAGTGTTTTAGAGTCTTTTACAGGTCATAGCACGTTTGGAGGATTATTGGAAGTATTGGAGCTTTCTGGAGCAGTTTGGAGCAGAGCTAAAGATCATGTTGCTGAGTACTTGTTTTCACGGCCAGTATCAATCGATACCCTCTGGTATCGATCGATACCCAGCACAGCAGACACGACATCGCGACTTAATGAAGAGTTGAAGAATTGCAACTTGGTCCAGAAGTCTCTAATAATTACAAGAAGACCCCAAGTCGAGTTTTTGGTTATAAATAGGAGTTTTCAGCCACTTGTTTAGGCTATGCCTTTTTAAGCTTTATTTTCTATACTTTGATTTTACTCTGGGTTTGAGAGATAAGTCTGATTTCCCTTCGTCCGAGATCAGATCTCAAGAACCCTTTGTTATTATTCTATTGATGATTTATTCAGTTATGTCTATTGATTCAATTGCCATGTCTGAGTAGATCCACCTTAGGTTTGGGGTTTTCTCATAAAGGATTTCTTTGAATGCTAGGTTAATTATCTGTTTAGGATTCACCATCTGAATTATAGTTCTTCGCTTAGGTTGTGTTCATAGCTAATTCTAGATTGACGATCTAGAACTTAGATCTTAGGATAATTGATTAGGCACGAGAGTGCAATTAATTACCTGATAGAACCTAGGTGAGCAAATTGATTATTCGCAAAGAGATTTGGTTTAATTGATTTGTGAACATATCAAACCTGATATTAAAGCTGATTTAGAATTTAGGATTCGCAAAGAGATTTGGAATTCCTAGGATTTAGATTTAGATAGTTTTCGCAACGAGAGTTGGTTAGCTATATTTTAGTGATTTGAGTTCAAGAACTGCGCTAAATCTGAATCATGTTAGTTAGTTTATCTGCATTCATTGATTTCCTGAGAAAAACCCTGGGCCTATATTTTCCTGATTGATTTACAACTCTTTTAATTTCTGCATTGCTTTTAATTACAACTGTTTGGCTTAGCGTATTTCGATACTATATAATCTATTGTGTGATCTCTGTGAGTCTTTGTGGTTCGACCCCTAGCTAGACTATTACAACTGCTTTAGTACTTTTAGGGTATTAAATTGAGCATATCATTAGGCTCGGGAGAAAACGGACTAGCAACTTCATCTTCAGACCCATTGGAGTCCTCGATGGTGTCCTTCCTCACGGTCTTGGCCTTCTTGCCTCCTTTCTTGCGGATGAGACCGATTGGTGCATCCACGACTGGGTTGTAGTTGTTGTACTTGGTGGGGTAGAAGAAAATGTTTCTCTTCTCTTGGAGACTAGTGAGAGAGGCGTTAGACAACAAGACTTGAATCGGATATTTTCCTTGAATCTTGAGGTTGTATGCAAACTTTCTTCCAATCTTTCCCTTGAGGAACTTGATTCTTGTGAGATAGGCTTCATCCATTCGCCCCACTTCCACGTTGTTGTACTTGGTGGGGTAATGAAGCAAATGTCGCACCAAGATAGTTACTAGAGATGGGTTCCTCTCATTGCCTTTGAATTCCATCCCGTTTGTGAAAGTCTTTAGAAGCGGCTTCAAGTCAAGACCCATCAACTCCATTTCATCAAGTGCAACAGTCCCAAACTCAACCTTGGCGAAGAACATATTAGCTAATGCCTTGTGCACATATCTAATGGCCGGATTTTAGATGTGAGAGTTCTTGTTTGGGCCTGGATGGTAACGGCCAAAGCCAATGGTGTCCCAAAGGTGTTTAAGCTCTTTGTCGCGATAACGAAAGTGTACTCCTCCGTGAGTTCCTTCTTCGTTGAAACCAAATTTTTTACTAAGCTCATGAAAGGTTACTATATAAGGGAAGCGATCCACCTTGAACTCAATGATTCCATGACCGATTTGTGCATTTGCTCTCTTATCTCCTTCGTCGTAGAAAGCCACCTTTAGAGATGCAAGGAATTTGCATGTTTTCACTTGGTAAGCTTGATCCACCATACCAAAAAATTTCCCAAGCCCGATGTTGTTGGAGATGATCTTCACGTCATCAAGTATCCCCATTTTCTCTAACACTATGGGATCCACAAACTGTCCTTGTTCAAACCCCATGGACATGTACTTCTTGAAGCGTTCGGACTCGGTCGGGGGGTTATTCTTGTCAACCGCCTCCAAGGTCTCTTCTTCATCATTTCTTGCAACACTTTTCTTCTTCCTCTTTGCCATGGAGCATGACGCTAAAGCTATTTGCTTCCCCTTGGATTTTGGACTCTTTGCCACAACCACTTCCTTTGCTTTTGATGGAGCTTGAGACTCATCTTGAATCGATTAACCACCCGTTCAACCCATTGTTCCTACATTTACTCAAAGAGACCATGAGTTTCACGAAATAAGAACATGAACTCAAGGAAGATTTAATCATAAGCATTCAAGATGATGTAATTTTCCATGAGCAAGAAAGAAATTTAATCTATCAAGAACAATGTATTAGACCCAAGTGTCTAAACTAGATGCTTCTAAACTCAAGAAAATTCTCCAAAAATGCTATCTTTAAAGTTCTTAGAGTCATGAACCGAAATCTCAAAAAATTTCACGCAAATGTAAAACTTTTCCACAAATCCTAGTGGTCTAGCCATTTTTAACCTAATCACAAGGTTCCTATTCAAGTGAAAGCATTTCTCACAGAAGTTGTTGCATTCAAATTCAAGTTCTTGATTTTTCATGTAAATAAGAAAGTTTAATGATATTATCTTGGGATTTCGTGCACAATTGATTAAGACAATGATGAATGCACAAACTATGGATAAAATCGAGCTTGTAAAAACTTGAATGAGTGAATTTGAGCAAGGAATGAGAGAGTTATGAGCAAAATAAAAGCACAAGAAAATGAGAGAGAGGGTTCGATTTTTCTTATCAAAGTGAGAAGGAGGAGTGGCTGGGTGGGCGGATCGTGGTGCGGGCTGGTCAAGACACTAGGCGGACCACTAGACTAAGGCTCGGACCGCTGGTCCATAGATCTGGTTTGTCCATTTTTGAATTTGGTCAATACCGACCAAGTTTCCCTCGGTATTGTGGGTCGGTACTGACCATGTTTTGAATCTTGCTTGGTCAACTTTTTCCTCTCCATGCCGACCCGTGGTGGGCCGTTTCATCCCGTCGGTATCCGGTCTTACGCTCATACCGATCGAACGATATCGACCGGGAGTTGGTCGGTATGATTCTCTCCAAAATGTGTACCGACCAAAATCCCATCGGTATTGTGGGTCGGTATCCGGTCCTACATTTCATATCGTCCAATGAAACCGGCCCACAACGGGTCGGTATGGGTGACGGGATTGCTCATTTCCACCTCCTAACTCCCTTGCTTGTTGTCCATGACCTCTTAGACCATCAAGAACCTATAAACACTTAGCAAAAACATCAAAAACAACTAGAAAAGATAGAAAAAGAGAAAAAAATTGAGTATATACAAGGATAAACATGGGAATGTCTCCCAAGTGCACTTTGTTTAATGTCACTAAGTTTGATATTTGTTGCCCTTTTTAGGCTTGAGGAGCTTCATCGAGAGGGAGTGAGATCCCTTCCTCAATAGATTCATGAGCTAGATACGGTTTGAGCCTTTGCCCATTGACAACGAACTCTTCCCCATTCTTGTTCACAAGCACAATAGCTCCATATGGCATCACTTCCTTAATCGTGAACGGACCAGACCATCTAGACCTTAGCTTTCCGGGAAACAACTTGAGCCTTGTATCGAAGAACAACACTTGATTCCCTTCCTTGAAGTCCTTGTGCACAATCTTCTTGTCTTGAAAGAACTTGGTTAGCTCCTTGTAGATCTTGGAGCTCTCATAAGCATCAAACCGGATCTCATCAAGCTCTTGCAATTGGATTAGACGCCTTTCTTCAGCCGTCTTAATATCGAAATTTAGAAGCTTCACGGCCTACAATGCTTCACGTACTCAAGCTCCATCGGTAAATGATATAACATGGTTTTTACCCTGTTTAGACCATGATATAAGTCCTTTTTATAGAGTCTTTATAGTATTTTGGAGTCTTTCAGAGTCTTTTACAGGTCATAGCACGTTGGGTGCATTATTGGAGATATTGAAGATTATTGGAGCATTTTGGAGCAGAAGCTGAAGTCGTGTTGCTGAGTACATGATTTCACGGCAAGCATCGATCGATACCCCCTGGTATCGATCGATACTCATCGCAGCAAACACAAACCGCGAGTCTTTCCAAGACTTGAAGAATTGCAAAAGTGCCTTGAAGTCTTTAATAATTACAAGAAGACCCCAACTCGTGTTTTAGGTTATAAATAGGATTTTACAGCCATCTATTTAGGCTATGCTTTATTTTTGCTTTAGTTTAAGAGAGATTTTGGTGAGAGATACAAGTCTGATTTCCCTTCGTCCGAGATCAGATCTCAAAACCTTTGTTCTCTTTCTGATTTTATATAGAGTATTTTATTCAAACATGTCTATTAATTTAATCTTCATGTCTGAGTAGATCTCTTGTTAGGTTTGGGGATTCTCATAAGGGATTTCTTTGAATGTTAGGTTGATTAGTTATTTAGGGTTCATAATTCGAATTAGTTCTTCACCTTAGGTTGTTCTCAAAGCTAATTCTAGATTGATCACCTGGAACTTAGATCCTAGGATAATTGATTAGGCACGACAGTGCGATTAATTACCTGATATAACTTAGGGTGAGCAAATTGATTATTCGCAAAGAGATTTGGTTTAATTGATTTGTGAACATATCAAACTTGAAATTAAAGCTGATTTATTCTTAGGGATTTGCAAAGAAATTTGGGATTCTGAAGTTTAGATTTAGATAGTCTTCGCAACGACAGTTGGTTGATTATACTTTAGTGATTTGAGTTCGAGAACCGTGCTTAACCTGAACCCTGATTAGTTAGTTTATTTGCATTCATTGATTTCCTGAGAAATATCCCTGAACCTATCTTTTTTCCATCGAATACAACTCGTTTACTACTTCCTATTTTCTGCTAAACCTGAATTGCTTAACTTAGGTTGATTCTAATAATTTATTGAGTGATTTATGTGGATCCTTGTGTTCGACCCCTAGCTAGACTACGACTACTGCTTTAGTACTGTTAGGGTATTAAATTGAGCATATCAATTTTGGCGCCGTTGCCGGGGATCCAATTTCACCATTAAATTTTAGCTGTCGAGTTTCGACTAAGCCCGTCAGTATCGATCGATACTACCTAGTATCGGTCGATACCGAGGCGATTTTCTTTGTTGATATCGATCGATACCATTCAGTATCGGTCGATACTCATCGTGTCTTTGGTTACTTACGTTATTGATCTTGGTGTTTTAGGTGCATGCCTAATCGTGAAACCAGAAGAAACAAGAGCACTCCGGTCAATATTTCGTTAGAGAAGCTAGCACGTTTAGAACGCACAAACAGAAAGACAAAGCAGACATCAAGGATGAACAACCCAGTAGTTTTGAGACTTGATGAAGCTGGTGTCTTGAGAGACCAACAGGGTCATGTGTGCAATGAAGGAGGGCAGCGACTTGATGAAGCTGGAAACGTCGTTGCCCCTGGTGCTGTAGTTGAGATTGTCGCGCCAGCTGGGCGCGCCAACGTTGGGAATGCTGCAGGTGATCGAGCTAGAACACTTGGTGAGCACAACAGGCCTGATCAGTTCTTTGCCAATCGAGCTGCGATTCGCATACCGAGTTTTCAGAGGAATGACTTCCAGCTGAAGCCTGCATATTACACTCTCGTAAGTCAGAACCCATTCCATGGCCTACCTCATGAGCATCCCATGGATCACATCGAAAGGTTCGAGGACTTGGTCACTAGCATGAAGTACAATAGAGTGCCCAATGAGTTCCTTTTATGTAAACTCTTCCCGTACTCTCTTGGTGGGGATGCTGCTTATTGGCTGAAGCAGCTAGCTCCTGATTCACTTACTACATGGGATGAGACGAAGAACTCGTTCCTGAATAATTTCTATGATGATGCAAGATCCGAGGAGCTCAGGAACAAGATCTCTCAGTTCGCGCAGGGTCCGACAGAGGCATTCAAGGCTTCATGGATTCGTTTCAAGTCTTATCAGAGAGACTGTCCACACCATGGGTTCACTCAGGTGCAGCTGCTGGGAACTTTCTACAGAGTGGTTGATTGGAGATACCAGATGGCATTGGACTCTGCAAGCAATGGAAACTTCTTCACCAGGTATCCGGATGATGCGGTTGTGGTTATCGAGAACTTGGCGTCTAGTAATAGCACCAAGAATGTTGATTTCGAAAGGAAAAAGCAAGCTGGAGGAACGGAAGGATCGCAGATTGCTGACATGCAGGCCTAACTGGATTTCCTGGTCGGGAAGTCGAAGAAATCTGTGCACTTTGCTGATGAAGTCGCGAATGTGGAAGAAGAAGAAGAGGATGTTAACTAAGTTGGTGGTTCTGGTTTTCAGGGTCACTGATTTGGTTACAACAACAACAGGAACTTCAACAACAACAATCAGCAAGGTGGATACAAGTTAGAGGGGAACCAATCTGGTTTCGGAGCGAAGCAATTCACTCATAAACCACTTCAGAGCAGCGATTTCACTCGCAACTATAGGAACTCTCAAATCCACAGATAACGAGATGAAATCCATGGTGGAACAAATTCTCCTAGGACAGCAGAAGTTGCAAGTGGATTTCAATGGGAAGTTCGACTCTCTGTACATTGATCTTAATGGGAAAATCGAAGCCATAAATCTTTCCCACAAGAAGCTGGAAACTCAGGTAGCTCAGACAGCAGCAGCTATAAAGAGGCAGGAAGGTTTTCTTCCAGGGAAAACTGAGAATCCAAGGGCACACATCAACGCCATCACTTTGAGGAGTGGAAAAGAGGTGTCTACAGGAGTGAAGAACAGCCAAATTGCAGGAAACCTCGTCGATCTTGCTGGAGATGACGATTGGAATTCTGAAAATCCCCAGGTATCGATCGATACTGGTCTGTGTCGATCGATACCAGTGCAGACATCGACTCGAGTGAATCCTAAAACCCGTGTATCGATCGATACCCCTCAAGTATCGATCGATGCTGAGACACAATCAGAGAAGGAGCCCGAGATTGTCAAGGAAAGAGTGTATACACCCAAGGCACCTTTTCCTATACTCCCTAAGCTGACAAGGAAGGAATGGGAAGATGCCAGATGCAAGGCCATGCTGGATAAGTTGGTTGTGGAGCTTCCTTTTGTTGATGCTATCAAGACATGTCCAGTCTTCAGGAGATATGTGAAGATGATGGTCTCTAGCAACGTGAACATAGAGGAGGGTGTCATGTTGATCACAGCTGAGTGCAGTGCGATGCTTCTCAACAAAATTCCTAAGCAGCTACCAGACCCAGGGAGCTTTGTTTTGGACTGCACTATCTACACAGAGAGATTTGAGCGAGCTCTCTGCGATATTGGGTCAAGTGTGAACCTTATGCCACACTCAGTTGCCAAGCGAATGGGGATGACAGATTTCCAATCTACAAGGATTTCGCTGGTACTTGCTGATCGCTCAGTGCGATTTCCTGAGGGACTACTTGAAGATATCCCAGTCATGATTGGGAATTGCTTGATCCCAACAGATTTCATTGTCCTGAAGTACGATGCTGAGCCTAAGGATCCTCTCATCCTAGGCAGACCATTCCTTGCAACTGCTGGAGCCTTAATTGACTGCAAGAATGGACAGATTGCTCTCAACATCGGTGACTTGGTGATGTCCTTTAACATGGAAAAATTGATGAAAAGGCCAACCATCGATGGGCATACATTCTATGTGGACAGCTTTAGTGACATAGCTAAAGAGTACTTCCTGGAGATGCATCCTAAAGATCCACTGGAGAGAGCATTGGTCTGTTCAGCCACTTCAGAAGTCCGTTCATGTGACGAATCTGCTGGATACTCGAAGATGCTCGATTCTGCATCACTAGTATCTATCGATACCACCTGGGTATCGATCGATACCCTACGGCCAGAAAGAGAGTTGGTCGATGGTTCTAAGCAAGCTACTGGGCTTGGAGATTGGAGTATAGAGAAGGCTCCTAAGGTGGAATTAAAACCACTTCCAGCGAACCTGATGTATAGTTTTCTTGGTCCTAATTCAACATACACAATTATCGTTAATGCTTCTTTGAATACCACAGAGGTTGCTTTACTGCTGAGCAAGCTGCGCAAGTATCGCAAAGCTCTTGGCTATTCTCTTGCTGATATCTCAGGTATAGCACCAGACTTGTGCATGCATCGGATTCACCTGGAGGACGAGTAAAAGTCTTCGATTGAGTGTCAGAGGAGGCTGAATCCGAACCTGAAGGAAGTGGTCAGGAAGGAAGTGATGAAGCTGTTGGAAGCAGGGATTATCTATGCCATCTCAGATAGTTCTTGGGTTAGTCCAGTTCACGTTGTGCCTAAGAAAGGAGGCATAACTGTGGTGAAGAACGAGAAGGACGAGCTGATCCCTACAAGGACAATCACTGGTCACAGGATGTGCATTGACTACAGGAAGCTGAATGCAGCCACAATGAAGGATCACTTCCCTTTGCCATTCATTGACCAGATGCTGGAGAGGTTAGCGAGTCACCCATACTACTGTTTCCTTGATGGGTACTCAGGCTTTTTCCAGATTCCTATACATCCAGAGGACCAGGGAAAGACGACCTTCACATGTCCCTATGGCATATTCGCCTACAGGAGAATGCCGTTCGGATTATGTAACGCTCCAGCGACCTTTCAGCGTTGCATGATGTCGATTTTCACAGATATGACTGAGGAGTTCATGGAGGTCTTCATGGATGATTTTTCTGTGTATGGATCGTCATTCAAGGGCTGTCTGGATAACTTGTGCAAAGTGCTTCAGCGATGCGAGGAGAAGCACTTGGTTCTTAATTGGGAGAAATGCCACTTCATGGTACAAGATGGCATTGTTCTTGGGCACAAGGTTTCTAAGGCATGAATCGAAGTCGACAAGGCTAAGATTCAAGTCATGACAAGCTTGCAACCTCCACGTTCTGTTCCTGAGATTAGAAGCTTCCTTGGTCATGCTGGTTTCTACAGGAGGTTCATCAAGGATTTCTCTAAGCTTGCATGTCCACTCACAGCCTTGTTATGTAAGGAAGTCAAGTTTGATTTCACAACTGATTGCCTTGTAGCCTTTGAGGAAATCAAGAAGGCATTGGTGAGTGCTCCTGTAGTCCAACCACCTGATTGGAGCTTGCCTTTTGAGGTGATGTGTGATGCCAGTGATTTTGCTGTTGGAGCTGTGTTGGGTCAGAGGAAAGACAAGAAACTCCATGCTATTTATTATGCCAGCAGGACGCTGGATGATGCTCAGCGAAATTACAGCACCACTGAGAAGGAGTTGCTTGCAGTGGTTTTCTCTTTTGAGAAATTTCGGGCCTACTTGATTGGGAGCAGAGTCATTGTTCACACAGACCATTGATATATCATGGTTTTTACCCCGTTTAAGCCATGATATAAGTCCTTTTTATCGAGTCTTTATTCTATTATAGAGTCATTTAGAGTCTTTTACAGGTCGTAGCACGTTTGGAGCCTAATTGCAGTTATTGGAGCTTTCTGGAAGAGTTTGGAGCAGAAGCTGAAGTCGTGTAGATGAGTACCTGATTTCACGACAGGTATCGATCGATACCCCCTGGTATCGATCGATACTCTAGGAGGCTGACACGACAATTGACTTTAATGAAGAGTTGAAGAATTGCAACTTGGTCCAGAAGTCTCTGATAATTACAAGAAGACCCCAACTCGTGTTTTAGGTTATAAATAGGATTTTACAGCCACTTGTTTAGGCTAAGCTTTATTTTCTATTACTTTGGTTTTAGAGAGACAAGTATGAATCTCCCTTCGTCCGAGATCATATCTCTAAACCCTTCGTTTTATTCTATTGATGATTTATTCAGTTATGTTGATTGTTTCTTTCACCATGTTTGAGTAGATCCACCTTAGGTTTAGGGTTTTCTCATAAAGGATTTCTTTGAATGCTAGGTTAATTATCTGTTTAGGATTCACCATCTGAATTAGTTCTTCGCTTAGGTTGTGTTCAAAGCTAATTCCAGGTTGACGAATTTGGAACTTAGATCTTAGGATAATTGATTAGGCACGACAGTGCAATTAATTACCTGATAGAACCTAAGTGAGCAAATTGGTTATTCGCAAAGAAATTTGGTTTAATTGATTTGTGAACATATCAAACCTGTTATTAAAGCTGATTTAGACTTTGGGATTCGCAAAGAGATTTGGAATTCCTAGGATTTAGATTTAGATAATTCTCGCAACGACAGTTGGTTAATTATACTTTAGTGATTTGAGTTCAAGAACAGAGCTAAATCTGAATCCTGTTAGTTAGTTTATCTGCATTCATTGATTTTTTGAGAAAAACCCTGGGCCTATATTTTCCCAATCGAATACAACTCTTTTATTTTCTGCACTGCTTTTAATTACATCTGTTTGGCTTAGCTTAATTCTCAACTATACAATCTATTGTGCGTTTCTGTGAGTTTTCTGTGGTTCGACCCCTAGCTAAACTACAACAACTGCTTTAGTACTGTTAGGGTATTAAATTGAGCATATCAATTTTAGCGCCGTTGCCGGGTACTCAATTCGCCATTAGATTTTAGTTTAGAATTTCGACTAGGTTCGTCGGTATCGATCGATACTCTGTAGTATCGGTCGATACTCGTCGTCTTCTTTTGTTGGTATCGATCGACACCACTTGGTATCGATGGATACTCAACGTATTTTTCTGGTTACTTACGTGCCTTGTCTAGTGTTTTGTTTGCAGGTGTATGCATGTTCGTGAAACCAGGAGCAACAAGAGCACTCAGCTAGTTGAACTGTCACTGGAACAGCTAGCGCTTGTGGAACGCACAAACAGAAAGACCAAGCAAACATCAGGGATGAACAACCCAGTGGTTTTAAGAGCTGATGAAGCTGGGATTCTGAGAGACCAAGAGGGTCATGTGTGTAATGAGAGAGGGCAGCGACTTGATGAAGCTGGAAACGTCGTTTTCCCTGCCGCTATTATTGAGATTGTCGCGCCAGCTGGGCGCGCCAACGTTGGGTATGCTGCCAGTGATCGAGGTAGAACACTTGCTGAGCACAACAGACCTGATCAGTTCTATGCCAATCGATCTACGATTCGCATACCGACTTTTCAGAGGAATGACTTCGAGCTGAAGCCTGCGTACTACGCTCTCGTAAGTCAGAACCCATTCCGTGGCCTACCTCATGAGCATCCCATGGATCATATCGAGAGGTTCGAGGACTTGGTCACTGGTATGAAGTACAATGGGGTGCCCAACGAGTTCCTATTCTGCAAACTCTTCCCATACTCTCTTGGTGGAGACGCTGCTTATTGGCTGAAGCAGTTAGCTCCTGATTCTCTAACTACATGGGATGAGACGAAAAGAGCATTCCTGTGCAATTTCTACGATGATGCGAGATCTGAAGAGCTCAGGAATAAGATCTCCCAGTTTTCTCAAGGTGGAACAGAGGGACTCAAGGCTGCTTGGATTCGTTTCAAGTCATATCAGAGAGACTGTCCGCACCATGGGTTCAATCAGGTTCAGCTGCTTGGCACATTTTACAGAGGGATCGATTGGAGGTACCAGATGGCTCTTGATACTGCGAGTAATGGGAACTTCAACACAAGGTATCCAGACGATGCAGTCGTGCTGATTGAGAACTTGGCGTCTAGTAATAGCACCAAGAATGACGATTTCGAGCGAAAGAAGCAAGCTGGAGGAATTGATGCATCTCAGATTGCTGAAGTTCAAGCCAAGCTGTATTTCCTGATCGGGAAGAATCAGAAAGCGGTCCATTTTGCTGCTGAGAATGAAGTGGAGGATTGTAACTATGTTGGTGGTTCTGGATTTCAGGGTCAGCAATTTGGGTACAACAATAACAGGAACTTCAGCAACAACAATCGCAATTACGGGAACTCTTCGTACCAGCCCATCTCTCCAAAACCCACAGACAATAAGATGGAACTCATGATGGAACTCAGGGACAGCAGAAGTTGCAGGTGGATTTCAATGGGAAGTTTGACTCGCTGTACACTGACCTGAATGGGAAGATTGACAACCTGAATGGGAAGATTGAAGCTGTCAGTCTCTCCCAGAGGAAGCTGGAAACTCAGGTCGCTCAAACAGCAGCAACTGTAAAGAGGCAGGAAGGTGTTCTTCCAGGGAGAACTGACAATCCAAGAGCGCACATCAATGCCATCACCTCGAGTGCAGGAAATTTCGACGAGGATTCTGAAATCGCACAAGCATCGATCGATACCCTCCTGTATCGATCGATACCCGTCAAGACACCTGCACGAGCAGATCTGAAATCACATGTATCGATCGATACTCCTCCAGTATCGATCGATCCTGAGACGCAGGTTGAGAAGAAACCTGAGATTTTCAAGGAGAGGGTGTATATACCCAGGATACCTTATCCTATACTTCCTAAGCTGACAAGGAAGGAATGGGAGGCTGATAGATGCAAGGCTTTGCTGGGTAAGCAGAATGTGGAACTTCCTTCTGATGAAGATGTACCTGCCAGGAACGATTCAAAAGCAAGAGTATCGATTGATACCCTGCCTGGTATCGATCGACACCCCTCGCAGATCGAACCAGAAACTGTGAAAACACATGAAATTTCGACTGAGGAGCCTCAAGTAGTAGCAGCAAGATTCAATATCGCCCAATTTTGGGAAGACTATGAAACGCAGTGTCAGGCAGCGAGAGCTAAGGAATGAGCTGAGAAAAGAGCTCGCAAACCCAAGAAAGTGAATCATGTTCCTAAACATCTCAGAGATCCTATCAATCCAAAGCAGCTGCGTGGCTTTGAGAAAAGGGTACGAAGGATACCTCATTCGTTCACTTTTGAAGAAGCTCTAGAGGGCTGGCCTCTGCTGAGTCACTTCAAAGACTGCAGAGAAACTGAGGAAGAAGTCAAGGCACTCTTTAACGAGGCAAGACGCAAGTCACTACAGCCGCGGCAATTGACACAGGAGAAGACCCAGGGAAATTCGCGGTACCATGCTCTATCTCTGGAATCGAGTTCAAAGAGTCTCTCGTTGACTCAGGGTCTAGCGTCAATGTGATGTCAAAGGAAATTGCTGAACGATTAAAAGCTGATATAAGACCCCCTACTTTGCTTCTCACGTTTGCAAACTCTTCCACCTCACCTCCATACGGTACTATCCATGCTTTGCCTATAAAAGTAGGAGATTGTCTGGTGCCCACTGACTTTCAGGTTGTGGAGATGAGCAAAGGATCTGAGGTTTCTCTACTCCTGGGACGACCGTTCATGGCTACTGCTGGCGCGATCATATACACACCTAATAAGAGGCTCTCCTTCTCTTACATTGACTGTGATGTCTACTATGATGCCATTCCCCATAGAGTTGCTCCCACACATGTCTCTAGCATCAAGGTTATCACAGGAGAGTCGCTAGCAATTGACATCTTGGAAGAACCTCCTGATGAGCCTACTATCGCAGACGTCTCAGCTGAACCATCCAGCATCCCCAAGGAAGTTGTCAAAAAGACTAAGGCAACAAAGAAGAAGGCCAAGAGCAAGAAGGTCGAGAATCCCCATGTCACTTTGATACCTCAGAAGTGTAATGGAGATTCAATCGAGTATAAGGTCAAGTGCAAAGGAGGTTCGAAGCCATTCTCTAAAGCTAGGATCCTTCTTACTTCTGAGCTGAAAGAGAAAGGAAAAGAGTTTGTGGACAGCATGATGAGCAGAACTCTGACATTAGCGATGTCAAGTTGTGGAGCCTGTTTTGGTGCAAGCTCTCACTCTTATCCAGCCTGAAGGGCGTTACAGTCAAGCTATTGACATTAAACGAGCGCTTGGTGGGAGGCAACCCACTGGGGAGTCTGTCTTTGAGTCATTTTTGGTTTTTATTTTCGTTGTTTTGAGTTTGTGTCAGGAAAAACAAGGAGCAAAATCCGAAATCGCATAGCATCGATCGATACCCCATTGGTATCGATCGACACCGATCGCGAAAATACGGTTCATCTCGATTTAAGCCTGGTATCGATCGATACTCGATGTTCCAGCAAGGTAACTTCTTGTTTCTCTTCGTTTATCCTCTTCTTTTGTTTCACTGACTCTAGGCTAGATAACTCTGGGGACAGTGTTTTTCAAGTCTGGGGGAGGTGTCTGCTGACATTGTGTTTGTTTTTCTTAGAGTCAGTCGTTTTATCGAGTCAAAATTGTTTTATCGAGTCAAAACTTGTTGGAGATAATGATCCTGTGCTTGAACCTATTGATTTGATTTTGTTTTTGAGTGCACAGTGTTACAGGATCAGTTCTAGATCGACTAATGAAAAATCCAAAGACTGACCAGTTGACTAGAAAACATCTATGTCTCCAGCAGAGTTCTTCTGAAGCCTGAGCCAAATTTTTGCACTTCATCAATGTGGTTAGTGTTCATAGAGCTTGATTCATCATTCCTATCTGATAAAGGAACCCATGTGTTTAGAGTAATAGTATCTCTCTCCCCTGTTATAAGTTGATAGATAAGAGCATAAAAGATTGAAATGATTTTCTTCTGAGTAGAGGGTTAGGAAAATTTCCAGCGATCCCATTATTCTACTTAAGAGGGAATGATCACACAAAGGTTTGGAAGCGAGGCTAGGATTTTCCTATGATGCCATTATTCGCCTACATCCTTTGATACATAGAGAGGGAAGAACCGGGGATTTGGTGGCAAACACCATCAATACTCGCGTCTCATACCTTGATATGTATATGCTAAGCTGGAAAAAAAAAAGGAACATAATAAGAAATAAGTCTGGGGGAGAGAAATTGATACAAAAAGTGTGAAAAAGGGTGGTTCCTTGTCATGATATTGTTTGGTAAAGAGTCTAGAAGGTTCTTGAATATTAACTACAGCGATGAAACTGGCGATGAGGGCTTTACTTGAACAAAGCTGTGGGATAATGTGTGGAGTCTGGAAAAGCTGCGAATGTCTACGGAGAAGTACATGGTGGTTAGATCAAAAGCTGATTTCGTGACATTTGGGTACTTGGGAAAAGGGTCATTTCGATGGTTCATGAACAGGTGAGTCTCCGCGTTTTCAAACCTCTTTCTCTGTTTAGTCTTCTATTTGCTTGAGGGCAAGCAAATGCTAAGTCTGGGGGAGTTGATATATCATGGTTTTTACCCCGTTTAAGCCATGATATAAGTCTTTTTTTATCGAGTCTTTATTCTATTATAGAGTCTTTTAGAGGTCTTAGCACGTTTGGAGCCTAATTGGAGTTATTGGAGCTTTCTGGAAGAGTTTGGAGCTGAAGCTGAAGTCGCGTAGCTGAGTACCTGAATTCACGACAGGTATCGATCGATACCCCCTGGTATCGATTGATACTCTACGAGGCTGACAAGACAATTGACTTTAATGAAGAGTTGAAGAATTGCAACTTGGTCCAGAAGTCTCTGATAATTTCAAGAAGACCCCAACTCGTGTTATAGGTTATAAATAGGATTTTACAGCCACTTGTTTAGGCTAAGCTTTATTTTCTATTACTTTGGTTTAAGAGAGACAAGTCTGAATCTCCCTTCGTCCGAGATCAGATCTCTAAACCCTTCTTTTTATTCTATTGATGATTTATTCAGTTATGTTGATTGTTTCTTTCACCATGTCTGAGTAGATCCACCTTAGGTTTAGGGTTTTCTCATAAAGGATTTCTTTGAATGCTAGGTTTATTATCTGTTTAGGATTCACCATCTGAATTAGTTCTTCGCTTAGGTTGTGTTCAAAGCTAATTCTAGGTTGACGAATCTGGAACTTAGATCTTAGGATAATTGATTAGGCACGACAGTGCAATTAATTACCTGATAGAACCTAAGTGAGCAAATTGGTTATTCGCAAAGAAATTTGGTTTAATTGATTTGTGAACATATCAAACCTGTTATTAAAGCTGATTTAGACTTTAGGATTCGCAAAGAAATTTGGAATTCCTAGGATTTAGATTTAGATAATTCTCGCAACGACAGTTGGTTAATTATACTTTAGTGATTTGAGTTCAAGAACAGCGCTAAATCTGAATCTTGTTAGTTAGTTTATCTGCATTCATTGATTTCCTGAGAAAAACCATGGGCCTATATTTTCCCAATCGAATACAACTCTTTTATTTTCTGCACTGCTTTTAATTACATCTGTTTGGCTTAGCTTAATTCTCAACTATACAATCTATTGTGCGTTTCTATGAGTTTTCTGTGGTTCGACCCCTAGCTAAACTACAACAACTTCTTTAGTACTGTTAGGGTATTAAATAGAGCATATCAACCATGCTGCTCTTAAATACCTGATGAAGAACAAGGACCTCAAACCTCGTCTGTGCCGATGGGTTCTTTTGCTCCAAGGTTTCGACATCGAGATCAAGGACAAGAAAGGAGTTGAGAATGGAGTTGTTGACCATTTATCGCGACTAAAGGTCGATGAGGTCGTCCCAATTGATGATTGTTTGCCAGAAGAAGGTGTCTACCTGATATATCATGGTTTTTACCCTGTTTAGACCATGATATAAGTCCTTTTTATAGAGTCTTTACAGTATTTTGGAGTCTTTTAGAGTCTTTTACAGGTCATAGCACATTTGGAGTTTTATTGGAGATATTGAAGTTCTATGGAGCATTCTGGAGCGAAAGTGAAGTCTGATGACTAAATGCCCGATCTGAGCGACAAGCATCGATCGATACCCCCTGGTATCGATCGACACCCGTCGAAAAATCATGGACCGCGACTTTTTATGAAGTTTTGATGAATTGCAAAAGTGTCCAGAAGACTTTGATATTTACAAGAAGATCCCAACTCGTGATTTAGGTTATAAATAGGATTTTACAGTGATATGCTCAATTTTGATACCCTAACAGTACTAAAGCAGTAGTCGTAGTCTAATTAGGGGTCGAACACAAGGACTCACAGAAACACACAATAGATTCTAGATGCTGAATTACGCTAAGTGAAACAGATGTAATTAAAAGCAATGCAGAATTTTAAAGAGTTGTAAATCAATAAAGAGAATATAGGCTCAGGGTATTTCTCACGAAATCAATGAATGCAGCTAAATTAACTAACATGATTCAGATTAAGCACGGTTCTTGAACTCAAATCACTAAAATATAGCTAACCAACTCTCGTTGCGAAAACTATCTAAATCTAAATCCTACGAATTCTAAATCTCTTTGCGAATCATAAAGTCTAAATCAGCTTTAAAATCAGGTTTGATATGTTCACAAATCAATTAAACCAAATCTCTTTGCGAATAATCAATTTGCTCACCTAGGTTCTATCAGGTAATTAATCGCACTGTCGTGCCTAATCAATTATCCTAAGATCTAAGTTCCAGATCCGTCAACCTAGAATTAGCTTTGAACACAACCTAAGCGAAGAACTAATTTAGATGGTGAATCCTAAACAGATAATTAACCTAGCATTCAGAGAAATCCTTTATGAGAAAACCCCAAACCTAAGGTGGATCTACTCAGACATGGTGAAAGAAACAATCAACATGTTCAAATAAATCACCAATAGAAAATAAGAATAACAAAGGGTTTAGAGATCTGATCTCGGACAAAGGGAGATTCAGACTATTTCTCTCAACCAAAGTAAAATCAAAGTATCAAAAGCATAGCCTACAAGTGGCTGTAAAAATCCTATAAATAACCTAAAACACGAGTTGGGGTCTTCTTGTAATTATCAGAGACTTCTGGACCAAGTTGCAATTCTTCAACTCTTCATTAAAGTCAATTGTCATGTCAGCCTCGAATAGTATCGATCCATACCAGGGGGTATCGATCGATACCTGTCGTGAAATCAGGTCCTCAGCAACACGACTTCAGCTTCTGCTCCAAACTCTACCAGAAAGCTCCAATAATTCCAATAGTGCTCCAAATGTGCTAATACCTGTAAAAGACTCTAAAAGACTACGAAACACTAGAAAGACTCTATAAAAAGGACTTATATCATGGTCTAAACAGGGTAAAAATCATGATATATCAACTCCCCCAGACTTAGCCTTTGCTTGCCCTCAAGCAAATAAAAGACTAAACAGAGAAAGAGTTTTGAAAACGCGGAGACTCACCTGTTCACGAACCATCGAAATGACCTTCTTCCCAAGTATCCAAATGTCACCAAATCAGCTTTTGATCTAACCACTATGTACTTCTCCGTAGACATTCGCAGCTTTCCCAGACTCCACACATTATCCCACAACATTGTTCAAATAAAACCTTCATCGCCAGTTTCATCGCTGTAGATAGTGTTCAAGAGCCTTCTAGATTCTTTACCAGACAATATCATGACAAGGAACCACCCTTTTTCACACTTTTTGTATCAATTTCTCTCCCCCAGACTTATTTCTTATTAGGTTCTCTTTTTTTATTTTTTATTTTCAGCTTAGCATATACACATCAAGGTCCGAGACGCGAGTATTGATGGTGTTTGCCACCAAATCCCCGGTTCTTCCCTCTCTATGTATCAAAGGATGTAGGCGAATAATGGCATCATAGAAAAATCCTAGCCTCGCTTCCAATCCTTTGTGTTATCATTCCCTCTTAAGCAGAATAATGGGATCGCTGGAAATTTTCCTAACCCTCTACTCAGAAGAAAATCATTTCAATCTTTTATGCTCTTATCTATCAACTTATAACAGGGGAGAGAGATACCATAATTCTAAACACATTGGTTCCTTTATCAGATATGAATGATGAATCAAGCTCTAAAAACACTAACCACATTGATGAAGTGCAAAAATTTGGCTCAGGCTTCAGAAGAACTCTGCTGGAGACATGGATGTTTTCTAGTTAACTGGTCAGTCTTTGGATTTTTCATTAGTCGATCTAGAACTGATCCTGTAACACTGTGCACTCAAAAACAAAATCAAATCAATAGGTTCAAGCACATGATCATAATCTCCAACAAATTTTGACTCAATAAAACAATTTTGACTCGATAAAACGACTGACTCTAAGAAAAACAAACACAATGTCAGCAGACACCTCCCCCAGATTTGAACAACACTGTCCCCAGTGTTATATAGCCTAGAGTTAGTGAAAATAAACAAATGAACTGAGTGGATTATGGAAGTTAGGAACCGTACCTGTACAGGGTATCGATCGATACTAGGTAGTATCGATCGATACCGACTGTATTTCAACACAATGATTATAAATCAAGAGTGACGAGTTGCTTAACCAGGGCAAAGCGTTCCATTGTGTTAGAAGTTAGCACTGTTAGGAACACTCAAAAACAGGTTAAAAGCAACATGATATCTCAAACATAAATCCAAAGAAGTTCAAGTGCAAAAACAAACCCTGACATAAGTTCAACAGAGAAACAAAAAGAGAAATGAAAAATGAACCAAATAGAACTAAGGACTAATCCTCATCAGAATCATCATCTCCAGCGGTGTGAGATGGTCCATCTCCGGATGGTGAGCGCGGGCGTGACGGAGCAATGCAACCGCAACGAGACAGTGTCGCAATCGCGTTCCAGATGCTCTGGAAACTCTCAGTGACGTACCTCTGAAATGTGTCATTATCCATCGGAATCGCAGGTGGTGGAGCGAGAGTACTCGCGAAAGGTGGAAGATGATGCGCACGGCGAGATTGACCTCCAGAAAGGTCAGGTACCGGCTCGTCCTCAGCAGAAACATGAGCTCTAGTGACAGGTGCACGACATCGAGTAGCAGGTGCAGCTATCAATAGATCCTCAGCAAGCTCAAAACGCAACTGCTGTGGAGTGTCACCAATCTCTGTCAACCCTCTGTTGGGCAGCTGAACCAGAAAATCTCCACCAGGTATAGAGAAAAACCAACGTCGCTGAGGTTTCAGCCACCTCAGGTTCTGCAAATGCTGCTCATCCATGAGAAGGCGTGTAGTGGAGATTGAGCAACTCGCAGTACTAATCCCAAAGTGCTGGAAGATAGGAGTAAGAAGACTCCCAACAGACTCGGTCTTCCTAGTTGTGCTCCTCGTGCTCATACCTACAAAAGGCTTGGTCTTCAAAGAGACCAAGTGATGTGCAAAAACAGCTCCTAGGTTGACCTCTGTAAGCTCATGCCACTCATAATCTTCTCCTGGAATTATGTCTCTAATAGCCAAGGCCAGCACCAAAAGCCCAGAGACCCTCATTTTGTTGGGCTCCATCTTGCACAGAAGGGTGTTGCTCAGAATCCTAACCAAGAAACGCAGGACTGGGTGACGCACATCCATCTGAGTGGTCGTCTTGGAATGATAAGCACCAGTCCCAAAATGCGCCCAGAAGCTATGTATGTCAGGGTGTGATGCAGGAAGCGCTACTCTCCTGAAGGCTCTCTGAAAGCCATAGAGATCGCATAAGTCAAGAATGGGCAGCCTGTACCTTAGTCCGCGAATCATGAAGGTCAAGACACCCTCCAGCAGAGTTCTTCTGAAGCCTGAGCCAAATTTTTGCACTTCATCAATGTGGTTAGTGTTTTTAGAGCTTGATTCATCATTCATATCTGATAAAGGAACCCATGTGTTTAGAGTTATGGTATCTCTCTCCCCTGTTATAAGTTGATAAATAAGAGCATAAAAGATTGAAATGATTTTCCTCTGAGTAGAGGGTTAGGAAAATTTCCAGCGATCCTATTATTCTACTTCAGAGGGAATGATCACACAAAAGATTGGAAGCGAGGCTAGGATTTTCCTATGATGCCATTATTCGCCTACATCCTTTGATTACATTGAGAGGGAAGAACCGGGGATTTGGTGGCAAACACCATCAATACTCGCGTCTCATACCTTGATGTGTATATGCAAGCTGAAAATAAAAGAAGGAACATAATATGAAATAAGTCTGGGGAGAGAAATTGATACAAAAAGTGTGAAAAGGGTGGTTCTTTGTCATGATATTGTCTGGTAAAGAGTCTAGAAGGTTCTTGAATATTAGCTGCAGTGATGAAACTGGTGATGAGAGTTTTATATGAACAATGATGTGGGATAATGTGTGAAGTCTGGGAAAGCTGCGAATGTCTACGGAGAAGTACATGGTGGTTAGATCAAAAGCTGATTAGGTGACATTTGGGTACTTGGAAAAAGGATCTTTTCGATGGTTCATGAACATGTGAGTCTCTGATATGATCATGGAAAGCAAGGAAGCTGAGGAAGCAGAAGCAGACAAGGAGTTGGAGCCGGTTGGAGTGATCACTCGATCCAGAGCTAAGAAGATGGCAAGTGAAGCTCACTCACTCCTACTTCACTCACTCACTCATAGTGAAGCTCACTCACTCCCACTTCACTCTCACTCTCACTCAACCACTTCACTCAACCTACCATCGAATCAAGTCTTCTATATCTCCAACTTGAAGACTACATCCGATCCTGAAGACTAAGTAACTTAGGTGAGGATTCTGTACTCTTTTCCCATGTTGAGTTTTGTCCCACTGGGTTTTCTCAACAGGGTTTTTAACGAGGCAGATGAATCACTACGTCGAGTACTTAGGATTCTCGATCAGAGGATAATAATGTACAAGTCACTTGACTATGTACTTAGTTGTTTTAGAGGTGCACCAAGTAGGAGCCTTATGGCTGGGACGCCTCACTGTTTTATTTAAACTTGAACGCTTTGCTGTTTTATTTTAAACACCTTGTAGTTTTAATTCAAACGCTCTGTAGTTTAGGGCTTTGTCGATTGGGTTGATTTATAAAACCCAATCTCGCCTCCTTTGTTTCTTTTAGCGAAGAATTTAGATGCAATTGCATAAAACAGAGTTTTCTTCTCTCAACCTGATTCCTTTGTTGAATCCGAGTTTTCTCTACACTTGTGAATTCGAAAACTCTTCTATCTGTTCTCTATCATCTAATCATCTGTTACTCATCCACAAAAACCATCATCATCGTCGCAAACATCATCAAAATCAGTTCACCATCGCGATCCCTCCTTCACCTTCTCACCGTCGCGATTCACCTAGTTACAGCACCGTCTTCATCAGCCTTCCTCCGGAGTTGATCAAGCAGGGACGCACCAGTCTCCGCGTTTTCAAACCTCTTTCTCTGGTTTAGTCTTCTATTTGCTTGAGGGCAAGCAAAAGGCTAAGTCTGGGGGAGTTGATATATCATGGTTTTTACCCTGTTTAGACCATGATATAAGTCTTTTTTATAGAGTCTTTACAGTATTTTGGAGTCTTTTAGAGTCTTTTACAGGTCATAGCACATTTGGAGTTTTATTGGAAATATTGAAGTTCTATGGAGCATTTTGGAGCGAAAGTGAAGTCTGATGACTAAATGCCCGATCTGAGCCACAAGCATCGATCGACACCCATCGAGAAATCATGGGCCGCGACTTTTTATGAAGTTTTGAAGAATTGCAAAAGTGCCCAGAAGACTTTGATAATTACAAGAAGACCCCAACTCGTGATTTAGGTTATAAATAGGATTTTACAGCCACTTGTAGGCTAAGCTTTATTTTATAAACTTTGGTTTGAGACAAGTCTGAATCTCCCTTCGTCCGAGATCAGATCTCAAGAACCTCTTGTTATTCTTATTTTATTGATGATTTATTCAAGCATATTGATTGTTTCATTCTCTATGTCTTAGTAGATCACCTGTTAGGTTTGGGGTTTTCTCATAGAGATTTCTTTGAATGCTAGGTTAATTATCTGTTAGGATTTATTATCTGAAATAGTTCTTCACCTTAGGTTGTTCTCAAAGCTAATTCTAGATTGATCACCTAGAACTTAGATTTTAGGATAATTGATTAGGCACGAGAGTGCGATTGATTACCTGATAGAACCTAGGTGACCAAATTGATTATTCGCAAAGAGATTTGGTTTAATTGATTTGTGAACTTATCAAACCGGATCTTTAAAGCTGATTTAGATTTTAGGATTCGCAAAGAGATTTGGAATTCCTAGGATTTAGGTTTAGATAGTTTTTGCAACGAGAGTTGGTTAATTATATTTTAGTGATTTGAGTTCTAGAACAGTGCTTAACCTGAATCATGTTAGTTAATTAGGCTGCATTCATTGATTTCCTGAGAAATACCCTGAACCTATCTGCCTCCAACTGAATTTACAACACTTTTACTTGCAATCTTGTTTTCAATTACATCTTCTGATTTAGCTTGTTTCGGATCTATAGAATCTATTGTGTGATAACTGAGTTTTTGTGTTCGACCGCTGATTTACTGCAGCAACTGCTTTAGTACTTTTTAGGGTATTAAATTGAGCATATTACTACCTCATTGAAACGATTTTTCAAGACCTTTATCTCGAAAATCTGCAATTTTCACGAATTCAGACTTTCGGTATCGATTGATACTCACCTAGTATCGATCGATACCCGTCGCGACCTGAACCTGTTTTGTCCGAAGAGCAGTTGAGCTGCTATGATGTATGTCTTGTTGCTGACTCTAGTGCTGCACGTCCATGGTACGCAGACATCGCCAACTACCTTGCTATAGAGATTGAGCCAAAGTATCCCACAAAATATGCAAGGAAGATGTTTATGCGCGATATAAGGAGATTCTTCTGGGATGAGCCTTACCTATACAAGCATTGCTCAGATGGTGTCTACAGAAGATGCGTTGCAGAGTCTGAAATGCCAGCTATTCTTTTTCATTGCCATGGGTCTGAGTATGCTGGTCACTTTGTTCATTTCAAGACGGTATCCAAGGTTCTACAAGCAGGCTTCTGGTGGCCTACCATGTTTAAGGATGCTCACACATTCGTTTCACAGTGTGATGCTTGTCAGAGGAGGGGGAAGATCAGTAAGAGACATGAGATGCCACAAAATTTCATCCTTGAGGTTGAAGTTTTTGATTGCTGGGGCATCGACTTTATGGGTCCATTTCCACCATCACAGAAGAAAAGATACATCCTGGTTGCTGTGGACTATGTGTCCAAATGGGTGGAAGTGATATCTAGTGAGCACAATGACTCTGCGGTGGTTCTTAAGATGTTTAAGACCATCATTTTTCCTCGCTTTGGAGTGCCTCGAATTGTGATAAGTGATGGTGGCTCTCACTTTATCAACAGGATTCTCGAGAGGTTGCTAAAGAAGTATGGTGTAAACCATCGAGTGGCTACTCCATACCACCCTCAAACCAGTGGGCAAGTCGAAGTCTCTAACAGGCAACTCAAGGAGATTCTGGAAAAGACAGTGGGTGCTTCAAGGAAGGATTGGTCTACAAAGCTGGATGATGCACTATGGGCTTACAGGACTGCTTTCAAGACACCGCTGGGTACCACACCATTTCACATGTTGTATGGGAAAGCATGTCACCTTCCAGTGGAGATTGAGCACAAGGCAGCATGGGCGACGAAGTTGCTGAACTTTGACATCAAGCCTGCTGAAGAAAGAAGGTTGATTCAGCTGAACGAGCTGGATGAGATTAGGCACCACGCCTACGAGAACTCAAGGCTGTACAAGGAGAAAACAAAGGCTTATCATGATAAGAAGATCATCTCCAGACACTTCGAGTCAAATGACCAGGTACTTCTGTATAACTCTCGTTTGCAATTGTTTCCTGGTAAACTGCGTTCTCGTTGGTCAGGTCCCTTCACAATCAAAGAAGTCAGGCCACATGGAGCTGTTGTGCTGATCAGCTCAGCAGAAGATGAGTTCACTGTCAATGGACAAAGAGTGAAACACTATTGGGCGAAAGCCGAGATTCCAACAGGGCAGATAATGCCTTTGGATGATGTACCAACAGCCTGAATGGCGTTACAGTCAAGCTATTGACGTTAAACGAGCGCTTGGTGGGAGGCAACCCACTGGTGAGTCTGTCTTTGAGTCATTTTTGGTTTTTTATTTTCGTCTGTTTTGAGTTTGTGTCAGGATGAACAAGGAGCAACTCGAAATCGCCTAAGCATCGATCGATACCCCACTGGTATCGATCGACACAGATCGCGATTGATTGGTTCGTCAAGTCGATTTAAGCCTGGTATCGATCGATACCAGGCTGTGTGTCGATCGACACTCGACGTTCCATCAAGGTAACTTATTGTTTCTCTTCGTTTCTTCTATTCTTTTGTCTTCTTTTACCTACTCTAGGCTAGATAACACTGGGGACAGTGTTGTTCAAGTCTGGGGGAGGTGTCTGCTGACATTGTTTTCGTTTTTCTTAGAGTCAGTTGTTTTATCGAGTCAAAATTGTTTTTTATTGAGTCAAAATTTGTTGGAGATAATGATCATGTGCTTGAACCTATTGTTTTGATTTTGTTTTTGAGTGCACAGTGTTACATGATCAGTTCTAGATCGACTAATGAAAAATCCAAAGACTGACCAGTTGACTAGAAAACATCCATGTCTCCAGCATAGTTCTTCTGAAGCCTGAGCCAAATTTTTGCACTTCATCAATGTGGTTAGTGTTTTTAGAGCTTGATTCATCATTCATATCTGATAAAGGAACCCATGTGTTTAGAGTTATGGTATCTCTCTCCCCTGTTATAAGTTGATAAATAAGAGCATAAAAGATTGAAATGATTTTCTTCTGAGTAGAGGGTTAGGAAAATTTCCAGCGATCCCATTATTCTACTTAAGAGGGAATGATCACACAAAGGATTGGAAGCGAGGCTAGGATTTTCCTAAATCCTTTGATACATTGAGAGGGAAGAACCGGGGATTTGGTGGCAAACACCAACAATACTCGCGTCTCATAACTTGATGTGTATATGCAAAGCTGAAAAGAAAAGAAAAAAAAAAAGAGAACATAATAAGAAATAAGTCTGGGGGAGAGAAATTGATACAAAAAGTGTGAAAAAGGGTGGTTCCTTTGTCATGATATCGTCTGGTAAAGAGTCTAGAAGGTTCTTGAACATTGGCTGCAGCGATGAAACTGGCGATGAGGGCTTTACTTGAACAATGTTGTGGGATAATGTGTGGAGTCTGGGAAAGCTGCGAATGTCTATGGAGAAGTACATGGTGGTTAGATCAAAAGCTGATTTGGTGACATTTGGGTGCTTGGGAAAATGGTCATTTCGATGGTTCATGAACAGGTTTGTCTCCGCGTTTTCAAACCTCTTTCTCTGTTTAGTCTTTTATTTGCTTGAGGGCAAGCAAAGGCTAAGTCTAAGGGAATTGATATATCATGGTTTTTACCCTGTTTAGACCATGATATAAGTCCTTTTTATAGAGTCTTTATAGTATTTTGGAGTCTTTCAGAGTCTTTTACAGGTCATGGCACGTTGGGTGCATTATTGGAGATATTGAAGATTATTGGAGCATTTTGGAGCAGAAGCTGAAGTCGTGTTGCTGAGTACCTGATTTCACGGCAAGCATCGATCGATACCCCCAGTATCGATCGATACTCATCGCAGCAAACACAAACCGCGAGTCTTTCCAAGACTTGAAGAATTGCAAAAGTGCCCATAAGTCTGTAATAATTACAAGAATACCCCAATTCGTGTTTTAGGTTATAAATAGGATTTTACAGCCATCTGTTTAGGCTATGCTTTATTTTTGCTTTAGTTTAAGAGAGATTTTGGTGAGAGATACAAGTCTGATTTCCCTTCGTCCGAGCTCAGATCTCAAAACCTTTGTTCTCTTTCTGATTTTATATAGAGTATTTTATTCAAACATGTCTATTAATTTAATCTTCATGTCTGAGTAGATCTCTTGTTAGGTTTGGGGATTCTCATAAGGGATTTCTTTGAATGCTAGGTTGATTAGTTATTTAGGGTTCATAATCTGAATTAGTTCTTCACCTTAGGTTGTTCTCAAAGCTAATTCTAGATTGATCACCTAGAACTTAGATCCTAGGATAATTGATTAGGCACGACAGTGCGATTAATTACCTGATATAACTTAGGGTGAGCAAATTGATTATTCGCAAAGAGATTTGGTTTAATTGATTTGTGAACATATCAAACTTGAAATTAAAGCTGATTTATTCTTAGGGATTTCCAAAGAAATTTGGGATTCTGAAGTTTAGATTTAGATAGTCTTCACAACGACAGTTGGTTGATTATACTTTAGTGATTTGAGTTCGAGAACCGTGCTTAACCTGAACCCTGATTAGTTAGTTTATTTGCATTCATTGATTTCCTGAGAAATATCCCTGAACCTATCTTTTTCCCATCGAATACAACTCGTTTACTACTTCCTGTTTTCTGCTAAACCTGAATTGCTTAGCTTAGCTTGATTCTAATAATTTATTGAGTGATTTCCGTGGATCCTTGTGTTCGACCCCTAGCTAGACTACGACTACTGCTTTAGTACTGTTAGGGTATTAAATTGAGGATATCAGTAGATGACAAGACTTCCCATATAGAAGATTGAAAGGAGTAGTTCCAATGGGAGTCTTGAAAGTCGTCCTATAGGTCCATAGAGCATCATCAAGTTTCTTCACCCAATCTTTCTTCGAACTCCCCACGGTTTTCTCTAAGATTACCTTGATTTGGCGGTTAGACACTTCAACTTTCCCACTAGTTTGGGGGTAATAAGGTGTGGCCACCTTGTGTTTGACTCCATGCTTTTTAAGCAAGCTTTCAAACACCTTGTTGATGAAGTATGAACCACCATCACTTATCACTACCCGAGGAACTCCAAACCGTAGAAAGATGATCGACTTAAATTGCTTGAGAACTACCTTTGCATTATTCGTCAGACTTGCAATCGCTTCGACCTACTTAGAAACATAATCAACCACCACCAAAATGTATTGATTTCCGTAAGATGAGGGAAACGGTCCCATGAAGTCTATTCTCCACACATCGAAGATCTCAACTTCAAGGATCGGGTTTCGCAGCATCTTGTTCCTTCTACTAATGTTCCCATTTCGTTGACACGCATCACAAGTAGAGACAAAGGCATAAGCATCCTTGAACAAATTTAGCCACCAAAACCCGGAGTGTAGAACCTTTGTTGCGGTTTTGAAGGGAGTAAACTGTCCTCCATAAACCGAACCATGGCTATAAAATAAGATCCCATTCACTTTTTCTTCATGTACACATCTCCGGTATAAGCTATACGCGCACAACTTGTAGAGGAATGGCTCGTCCCAATAGAACCGGGTAACATCATGGAAGAACTTCTTTCGTGTATCCTTCCAACTTGGGCGGCTCTCTGCCGCAAGCCAAATAGTTAACAAAATCCGCATACCATGGCAACTTCCCATCTTCCAAACTCTTGGCTTCCTCAAGAACCCTTACCGCTTCAATACATTTCTCCTCAAGATACCAATCACCATAAGATGCTCTTCGGGAAGAGTGTCATTGATGCGCTCAGATTCGTTCTCCGAAACTTCAGGTTTTAAATTTATAAACCCAAATGTTCTGCAAGTGCACAGACGTACGTTAGGTATCGATCCACAGGGAGAGAGAGTTGTTCTGCGAGACCTTAGCCAAAGAATAGCAAAGAAGTCTAAGACGAGAATAATTTTTTATAAGGGTTTTTGTCATGAAAATGTAAAGAGCGTAAAAACGGAAAATTGCTTATAAAGAAAAGATGAAAATCGATGGCTTGAAAGTAGACTATGTAGGTGTGTAGGATTATGGGAGTAGACTACACACAGCGTACATGTTCCAAGTGCAAGAACCCAAAGACGACAAAAAATCGCTTTAGAAATCCTAGCGAATTCTCGGTGAAAATCGGCCATGAACCCTAAGGAATTCATGATTGCCCAACCCTTCGTTAATTGATTTACAACCTTGAAATAATTATTGTTTGCTACTGTTCACATAGATTAGATTTATTTATTCGGTTAGTTTAGCTTAGTTTAGTCTCGTTCACTTTCTTATTTTCTCTCTTAGTTTAGTTTACTTTAGTCTAGTTTAGTATAGTTTAGAGTCCTAGTTTCGAGTTCATGAAAAGACCATAAAACTTATTCTCATCTTAGGTTTCCTTGCTAACTCTTTTCTAAGGTCTCGCAGAACATCATTCCCTCCTTGTGGACTGATACCTTAAGTACGACAACGCACATATGTGCACTTGCAGGCTTTATGGTTTACAAATTTAAAACCTGAAGTTTTGGAGACAAATCCGATTCGCATCAATTTTTTGGTGCCGTTGCCGGGGAGGAAATTGCTACTTGTTCTGCCACACTTTAGAGGTTAGTAAATGATGTGTACATATTTTACATGTTTTTAGCATACATTTGATATAGGTTTCTAGTGTTTTGCATGTAGTTATTGTCTTAACATTGACATTTTAGTCTTCATAGGAGTCAAATGCATTCATGATAGGTCCTAGAGTGTTTTTATGCATTTTGGAGTTCTATCTTAGGTAATTTGGAGTTTTGGAGGCTTTGGGGGCATTGGCCTCGAGATGGATGCATTTGGAGTATTTAAAGGAAAGAAGAGGTTAAATCCGTGGGGTCTCAAAGATGCTGAAGGACGAAAGGGTTTAGATTTGATTTAGCTTATGGAGTCTTCATGGGAGTTTTGGAGAATTGAGTTAGCTTCCCACAGGAGTTTGAATCCGGCAATTTGGATATATGGTCTGAGAGTTACCGCGGTTTTACTGTAGTTGTCTCTGCCTGGCCGATAGGACAACACCATGCACATGCCCGGTTGGAAGCTTTCGGGACGAGTACACCGCGGTCACCGGTCGCTGCACTTGGTCAATGGAAGGTCAGGCCCTTAGCATCGCCCAAGCTCCTTTCCACGTCACCCAGCTGCTACGATGTTGCACTTCTCTCACCCGAACCAGCCGAACTTGTCCGAAGTGTCTCCAGGATGTGGCTAAACGAGGACCTTACGATCCGATTCAGCTTTTCCTAGAAGTTGTAGAAGATTGAATCAGCTAAACACAGGAGTTTGAATCCGATTATTTGGACGTATGGTTAGGGAGATAAAACGGATTTACTGAAGGTATATCTGTCTTGCCGAGAGAAGATGACACCGTCCAAAAAACCGGCAAAACGAAGGCTTTCCGATCAGATTCAGCCTCTCCGGTCTTCATTGAAGTTGTAGTAAAGGGAAGAGTTAGCTGTTCACACAAGCTTAAGTCGTGTCATTTCGACAACTGGTTTACTGAAGATGGATCCATCTGAACCGGGTCGGTACCCGGTTTATTCCGGGTCGACCTGGTTCACCCAAAACAATATATATATATATATATATATATATATATATATATATATGTTTTTAACCTACTTTTGAGATCGAATCTTTCCTCTCTCTCTTTTTCTCTCTAGAGAAAACGTGGTTCTTGTATATTTTAGGGTTCTTGGATTTGTGTAAGAGATATCTTGAGGTTTATGCAATTGGAAGTTTAATTTCTTTAATCTTTCATCTTTTACTCATTAATTATGGGATTTAACATGTTCTTCAAAAGATTTGTTGGGTCTTTCATGATTAGTGAGTAGAACCTCTTTGGATCATTGGGTTTGGTAGATTTAGGGAATTCCTTTGTTGATCTTTGATGTCTAGGGCTTAATGCATCTATTTCCTTTCTTATTTAGTGAACTTAATGAATGATTAGGCTTGAGAGAGCTAGTTTAGAACTTAGGGCATTTTGATATGCTAAAATTAATACCCTTAAAAGTACTAAAGCAGTTGCTGCAGTATATCAGGGGTCGAACACAAGAACTCAGAGAAATCGCACAATAGATTGTATAGTATCAAGTCAAGCTAAACAGTTCAGATTAAACAAAAAGCACAAAGCGGTAAACGAGTTGTAAATCGATGGGAAAGAGATAGGTTCAGGGATATTTCTCAGGAAATAAATGAATGCAAAATAAACTAACTAATCAGGGTTCATGTTACGCACGGTTCTCAAACTCAAATCACTAAAGTATAATTAACAAATTGTCGTTGCGAAAACTATCTAAATCTAAACTTCAGAATCCCAAATTTCTTTGCAAATACCTAAGAATAAATCAGCCTTAATTTCAAGTTTGATATGTTCACAAATCAATTAAACCAAATCACTTTGCGAATAATCAATTTGCTCACCCTAACTTCTATCAGGAAATTAATCACACTGTCGTGTCTAATCAATTATCCTAAGATCTAAGTTCTAGGTGATCAATCCAGAATTAGCTTTGGGAACAACCTAAGGCAAAGAACTAATTCAGATTATGAAC
Source organism: Eutrema yunnanense (assembly GCA_002933935.1). Taxonomy (NCBI): domain Eukaryota; kingdom Viridiplantae; phylum Streptophyta; class Magnoliopsida; order Brassicales; family Brassicaceae; genus Eutrema; species Eutrema yunnanense. The sequence goes on along the minus strand of PKML01008214.1, from coordinate 100,148 downwards.
CCTAAATAACTAATCAACCTAGCATTCAAAGAAATCCCTTATGAGAATCCGTAAACCTAACAAGAGATCTACTCAGACATGGAAATTGAATCAATAAACATGTTTGAATAAATACTCAATAGAAAATAAGAAAGAGTAACAAAAGGGTTCGAAATCTTCTCTCGACGAACAGAGTTTTAGACTTGTCTCCCTTGAAAAGCTCTCGCACAAAGTGGCTGTAAAATAAAGCGTAGCCAACAAAGTGGCTGTAAAATCCCTATAAATAACTTAAATCACGTTTTGGGGTTTCTTGTAAATATTAAAGACTTTTGGACCAAGTTACAATTCTTCAACTCTTCATTTAAAGTCGCGGGTCGTGTCTGCCTCGATGAGTGTCGATCGATACCAAGGAGGTATCGATCGATGCTTGACGTGAAATCGGGTACTCAGCAAAACGAATTTCAGCTTTGCTCCATACTGCTCCAGAAAGCTCAAATATCTCCAATTATGCTCCAAACGTGCTAAAATCTGTAAAAGACTCTAAAACACTACGAAATAGTAGAAAGACTCTATAAAACAGACTTATATCATGGCCTAAAAGGGGTAAAAACCATGATATGTCAGCTCCCCCAGACTTAGCCTTTGCTTGCCCTCAAGCAAAACAGAAAACTAAACCAGAGAAAGAGGTTTGAAAACGCGGAGACTCACCTGTTCTGGAACCATCGCAAATATCCTTTTCCCAAGCGCCCAAATGTCACCTAACCAGCTTTTGATCTAACCACCATGTACTTCTCCATAGACATTCGCAGCTTTTCCAGACTCCACACATTATCTCGCAGCATTGTTCAAATAAAGCCCTCATCGCCAGTTTCATCGCTGCAGCCAATGTCCAAGAACCTTCTAGATTCTTTACCATACAATATCATGACAAGGAACCATCTAATTTTACACTTTTTTTTTTGAATTGAATGTAAAATTTGTATTCAACCAAAAAAACCGCGGTTACAACGAGTGCGTCAGTTATTGAGTTTTGCCAATACAATGTCTAAGCTATATCAAAGAGAATAAGAGTGGCGAACCAAGTTTCCATCCCTTTGTCATATCTCGCATCACCTAAGCTTCGAATTGACAGCAATCTGTTGCGAATTTGCTTGTCTATTCGTTTCATGAGTTGGGTAGAAGGTGTGGTTGGTTCTCCATGTCTTCTACCGTCTCTCTCACGCCAAATTGAATGAAGAGTTATCTGAAAAGAGTATCGCAAGAGAAATAATAGTAGCTTATCTTATGAATCATCCACCAGGAGAGCAAGAATACCATCCCAATTCGTTGTAAACTCAGTCGCCAAAATCTTTTGAGTGCGATTTTTCCAAATATCCGCCGAATACCTGCACTCGAAGAAAAGATGGTTTCTCGTCTCTATAGGATCGTTGCAGAAAACACATGTAGCCGAAGCGTTCGTGTTCCAGCAAAGCATCCTATCACCCATCGAAAGTCGGTTTTTTATCGCAAGCCATGACATGAATGAATACTTAGGCGTAGCGTATGAGTACCATATGCCCTTGTACCAAGCTATAGCCGGTTGCGTTCCTCTAGTGAGGTCCCACGTATCTTTCGAACTGAACCTAGTTTTGAATTTATCTCCTTCTAGTGAGGTCCCATGTACCTAATTTTACACTTTTTGTATCACTTTCTCTCCCCCAGACTTATTTCTTATTATGTTTTTTTTTTTTAGATCTGCATATACACATCAAGGTCCGAAACGCGAGTATTGATGGTGTTTGCCACCGAATCTCCGGTTCTTCCCTTTCTATGTATCAAAGGTTTAGGCGAATAGTGGTATCACGGGAAATTTTTTTAACCTCGCTTTCAATCTTTGTGTGATCATTCCCTCTTAAGTAGAATAATGAGATCGCTGGAAATTTTCCTAGCCCTCTACTCAGAAGAAAATCATTTCATCTTTTATGCTATTATTTATCAACTTATAACAGGGGAGAGAGATACCATTACTTTAAACATATGGGTTCCTTTGTCAGATATAAATGATGAATCAAGTTCTGTAAACACTAACCACATCGATGAAGTGCCCAAATTTGGCTCAGGCTTCAGAAGAACTCTGCTGGAGACATGGATGTTTTCTAGTCAACTGGTTAGTCCTTGGATATTTCATTAGTCGATCTAGAGCTGATCCTGCAACACTGGTCACTCAAAAACAAAATCAAAACAACAATTCGAGCACATGAACATCATCTCTAACAAGTTTTAACTCATTAAAACCTTTTTGACTCGATAAAACAACTGACTCTAAGAAAAACAAACACAATGTCAGTAGACACCTCCCCCAGACTTGAACAACACTGTCCCCAGTGTTATCTAGCCTAGAGTAGGTAAAAAAAAACAAAATAATAGAATATAACGAAGAGAAACAAGAAGTTACCGTGCAGGAACATCTGGTGTCGACCGACACACGGCCTGGTATCGATCAATATCAGGCTTAAGTCAACATGATGAACATCTCATTCGCGATTGGTGTCGACCGATACCAATGGGGTATCGATCGACACTAAGGCGATTTCGAGTTTTGCTCCTTGTTAATCCTGACACAAACACAAAACGAAAAATGAAAAAGAAAAAGACTCAAAAGCAGACTCACCAGTGGGTTGCCTCCCACCAAGCGCTCGTTTATCGTCATTAGCTTGACTGTAACGCCATTCAGGCTGTGGGTGCATCATCCAAAGGCATTATCTGCCCTGTTGGAATCTCGGCTTTCGGCCAATAGTGTTTCACCCTCTGTCCATTAACAGTAAACTCATCGCCTATTGGACTAATCAGCACGACAGCACCATGTGGTCTGACCTCCTTGATTTCGAAGGGACCTGACCAACGAGAACGCAGTTTACCAGGAAACAATTGCAAACGAGAGTTATATAGAAGTACCTGGTCGTTCGGCTCGAAATGCCTGGAGATGATCTTCTTATCATGATAGGCCTTAGTTCTCTCCTTGTACAGCTTCGAGTTCTCGTAGGCATGGTGTCTAATCTCATCCAACTCGTTCAGCTGAATCAATCTCCTCTCTGCAGCAGGCTTGATGTCAAAGTTCAGCAACTTCGTCGCCCACGCTGCCTTGTGCTCTATCTCCACTAAAAGATGACATGCTTTCCCATACAACAAGTGAAATGGTGTAGTGCCCAGCGGTGTCTTGAAAGCAGTCATGTATGCTCATAGCGCATCATCCAGCTTCGTAGACCAATCCTTCCTAGAAGCTCCCACTGTCTTCTCCAGAATTTCCTTGATCTACCTGTTGGAGACCTCGACTTGCCCACTGGTCTGAGGGTGATATAGAGTAGCCACACGATGGTTGACACCATGCTTCTTCAGCAACTTCTCAAAAACCTTGTTAATAAAGTGGCTGCCACCATCACTTATAACAATACGAGGCACTCCAAATCGTGGGAAAATGATGGTCTTAAACAGCTTAAGAACCACCGCAGAGTCATTGTTTGGACTAGCGATCGCTTCCACCCATTTGGACACATAGTCCACAGCAACCAGGATGTATATGTTATTTTGTGACGAGGGAAAGGGGCCCATAAAGTCAATGCCCCAGCAATCGAAAACTTCAACCTCAAGGATGAAATTATGTGGCATCTCATGTCTCTTGCTGATCTTCCCTTTCCTCTGACAGGCATCACACTGTGAGATATAAGCATGCGCGTCTCTGAACATAGTAGGCCACCAGAAGCCTGCTTGAAGAACCTTGGACACCGTCTTGAAAGTAGCAAAGTGACCAGCATACTCAGATCCATGGCAGTGAAAAAGAATTGCTAGCACCTCAGACTCTGCAACGTATCTTCTGTAGATATCATCTGAGCAGTGCTTGTATAGGTAAGGCTCATCCCCGAAGAACCTCCTCATCTCGCGCATAAACTTCTTCCTCGCATACTTGGTGGGATGCTTTGGCTCAGTCTCTGCAGCAAGGTAGTTTGCAATGTCGGCGTACCATGGTCGTGCATGACTAGATACAGCAGCTAGATAGACAGCATAAGAGTCGAAATACTTTGCAGGCAAAACAGGTCCGAATTGCGATGGGTATCGATCGACACTAGGTGAGTATCGATCGATACCGATAGTCTGCACTCGTGAAAATTACAGATTTTTGGGACAAATGTTTTGAAGTTGAGCTTCAATGAAGTAAATACCCTCCTCTGGCAAACAATCATCAATAGGTACAACTTCATCGACCTTTAATCGCGATAAGTGGTCAGCAACGCCATTCTCAACTCCTCTATTGTCCTTGATTTCGATGTCGAACCCTTGGAGCAAAAGAACCTATCGGCATAGACGAGGCTTGAGGTCCTTGTTCTTCAGCAGGTATTTGAGAGCAGCATGATCTGTGTGAACAATAACCTTGCTCCCAATCAAGTAGGACCGAGATTTCTCAAAAGAGAAAACGACTGCCAGTAACTCCTTCTCAGTTGTGCTGTAATTTCGCTGAGCATCATCCAACGTCCTGCTGGCATAATAAATAGCATGGAGCTTCTTGTCTTTCATCTGGCCCAACACAGCTCCAACAGAAAAATCACTGGCATCGCACATAACCTCAAAAGGCAAGCTCCAATCAGGTGGTTGGACAATAGGAGCACTCACCAATGCTTTCTTAATCTCCTCGAAGGCTGCAAGGCAATCAGATTTGAAATCAAACTTGACTTCCTTACATAACAGGGCTGTGAGTGGGCGTGCAAGCTTAGAGAAATCCTTGATGAACCTCCTGTAAAACCAAGCATGACCAAGGAAGCTTCGTATCTCAGGAACAGATCGTGGAGGTTGCAAGCTCGTCATGACCTGAACCTTAGCCTTGTCAACTTCGATCCCTGCCTTAGAAACCCTGTGCCCAAGAACAATGCCATCTTGTACCATGAAGTGGCACTTCTCCCAATTAAGAATCAAGTGCTTCTCCTCGCATCTTTGAAGTACCTTGCACAAGTTATCCAGACAATCTTTGAATGACGATCCATACACTGAAAAGTCATCCATAAACACCTCCATAAACTCTTCAGTCATGTCTGTGAAAATCGACATCATGCAGCGCTGAAAGGTCGCTGGAGCGTTACATAATCCAAATGGCATTCTTCTGTAGGCGAATGTGCCATAGAGACATGTAAAGATCGTGTTTCCCTGGTCAGCTGGATGTATAGGAATATGGAAAAAGCATGAGCACCCATCGAGAAAACAGTAGTATGGGTGACTCGCTAACCTCTCCAGCATCTGGTCAATGAATGGCAATGGGAAGTGATCCTTCCTTGTATCCGCATTCAGCTTCATGTAGTCAATACACATCCTGTGACCAGTGATTGTCCTTGTAGGAATCAGCTCGTCCTTCTCGTTCTTCACCACAGTTATGCCTCCTTTCTTAGGCACAACGTGAACTGGACTAACCCAAGAACTATCCGAGATGGCATAGATAATCCCTGCTTCCAACAACTTCATCACTTCCTTCCTGACCACTTCCTTCAGGTTCGGATTCAGCCTCCTCTGACACTCAATCGAAGACTTTGACTCATCCTCCAGGTGAATCCGATGCATGCACAAGTCTAGTGTTATACCTGAAATGTCAGCAAGAGAATAGCCAAGAGTTTTGCGATACTTGCGCAGCTTGCTCAGTAGTAAGGCATTCTCTGTGTTCTTCAAGGAAGCATTAACGATTATAGGGTATGTGGAATTAGGACCAAGAAAGCTATACCTCAGATTTGCTGGAAGTGGCTTTAGTTCCACCTTAGGAGCATTCTCTGCACTCCAATCTCCAAGCCCAACAGCTTGCTTAGAAACGTCGACCAATTCTCCTTCTGGCCGTAGGGTATCGACCGATACCAGAGAGGTATCGATCGATACCGGTGATGCTAAATTAAGCAGCTTCGAGTATCCAACAGTATCGTCACATGAACGGACTTCCGAATTGGCCGAACAGACTAATGCTCTCTCTAGTGGATCCTCATGGTGCATCTCCAGGAAGTACTCCTCAGCTATTTCACTGAAGGTGTCCACATAGAATGTCTGCCCATCGATGGTTGGCCTTTTCATCATCTTTTCCATGTTAAAGGACATCACCAAATCACCGATGTTTAGAGCTATATGTCCATTCTTGCAGTCAATCAAGGCTCCAGCAGTTGCAAGGAACGGTCTGCCCAGGATAAGAGGATCCTTAGGCTCAGCATCGTACTTCAGGACGATGCAATCTGTTGGGATCAATGAATTCCCAATCTTAATTGTGACATCTTCGAGTAGTCCCTCGGGAAGTCGCACTGAGCGATCAGCAAGTACCAACGAAATCCTTGTAGATTGGAAATCTGTTATCCCCATTCGCTTGGCAACTGAGTGTGGCATAAGGTTCACACTTGACCCAATATCGCAGAGAGCACGCTCAAATCTCTCTGTGAAGATAGTGCAATCCAAAACAAAGCTCCCTGGGTCTGGTAGCTTATTTGGAATTTTGTTGAGTAGGATCGCACTGCACTCAGCTGTTATCATCATGACACCTTCCTCAAGGTTCACATTGCTAGAAACCATCTTCTTCACATACCTCATGAAAGCTGGAGAAGTCTTAATAGCATTAACAAAAAGAAGCTCCACAACCAACTTATCCAGCATAGCCTTGCATCTGGCGTCCTTCCATTCCTTCTTTGTCATCTTAGGGGGCATAGGATAAGGCATCTTGGGTTTATACACCCTCTCCTTGACAATCTCGTGCTCTTTCTCGATCTGTGTCTCAGCATCGATCGACACTGGATGAGTATCGATCGGTGCAGGGATTTTGGATCCACTCGTGCAGATGTATGGACTGATATCGATCGACAGTGGCTGGTATCGATCGATACATGGGGATTTTCAAAATCCCAATCTTCATCTTCAGCAAGATCGACGAGATTTTCTGCAATTGGGCTGTCCTTCACTCATGTAAGCACATCTTTTCCGCTTCATAGGGTGATGGCGTTGATGTGTGCCCTTGGATTCTCAGTTTTCCCTGGAAGAAAACCTTCTTTCCTCTTTACAGCTGCTGATGTCTGAGCGACCTGAGTTTCCACCTTCCTCTGGGAAAGATTTATGGCTTCGATTTTCCCATTCAGCTCAATTTACAGAGAGTCAAACTTCCCATTGAAATCACCTTGCAACTTCTCTTGTCCCCGAAGAAGCTGTTCCATCATGAATTCCATCTTAGTCTCCGTGGATTTTGGAGAGATGGGTTGGTACGAAGAGTTCCCATAATTTCGAGTGAAATCGGTGCTTTGAAGTGGTTTATGAGTAAATTGCTTCGCTCCGAAACCAGATTGGTTCCCCTCAAACTTGTACCCACCTTGCTGATTATTGTTGTTGAAGTTTCGGTAGTTGTTGTTGCCAAATCGTTGACCCTGAAAACCAGAACCACCAACGTAGTTAACATCCTCCACTTCTTCTTCTTCCACATTCACGATTTCATCAGCAAAGTGTACAACTTTCTTTGACTTCCCAATCAGGAAATCCAGCTTAGCCTGAACTTCAGCAATTTGCGATCCATCAACTACTCCAGCTTGCTTCTTCCTCTCGAAATCAGCATTCTTGGTGCTGTTACTAGACGCCAAGTTCTCAATCAGCACAACCGCATCATCTGGATACCTGGTGTTGAAGTTCCAATTACTCGCAGCATCCATACCCATCTGGTACCTCCAATCAACCCCTCTGTAGAAAATGCCCAGCAGCTGAACCTGAGTGAACCCATGGTGCGGACAATCTCTCTGATAAGACTTGAAACGAATCCAAGCAGCTTTGAATGCCTTTGTCAGACCCTGAGCAAATTGAAAGATCTTGTTCCTGAGCTCCTCGGATCTTACATCATCATAGAAATTGTTCAGGAACGCATTCTTGGTCTCATCCCATGTAGTTAGCGAATCCGGAGCCAACTGCTTCAGCCAATAAGCAGCATCCCCACCAAGAGAGTATGGGAAAAGTTTGTAGAAAAAGAACTCATTGGGCACTCCATTGTACTTCATACCAGTGACCAAATCCTCGAACCTTTCAATATGATCCATGGGGTGCTCATGAGATAGGCCATGCAAAGGATTCTGACTTACAAGAGCGTAATACGCAGGTTTTAGCTAAAAGTCATTCCTCTGAAAAGTTGGGATGCGAATCGCAGCTTGATTGGCATAGAACTGATCAGGTCTGTTGTGCTCACCAAGTGTTCTACCTCGATCAACCCCAGCATTCCCAACGTTGGCTTGCGCAGCTGGCGCGACAATCTGACCAACAACAGCAGGAGGGACAATGACGTTTGCAGCTTCATCAAGTCGCTGCCCTCTCTCATTGCACACTTGACCCTCTTGGTCTCTCAAGACTCCAGCTTCATCAGCTCTTAATACCACTGGGTTGTTCATCCCTGATGTTTGCTTTGCCTTTCTGTTTGTGCGTTCTAAATGTGCTATCGTCTCTAACGATAGATTAACTAGCGGAGTGCTCTTATTTTTCTGGTTTCGCCATTAGGCATGCACCTGAAACACAAAAGTCAAGAACGTAAGTAACCGAAAACACGATGAGTATCGACCGACACTGGGTGGTGTCGATCAATTGCAACAAAAAGAAACGACGCGTATCGATCGATACAAAGTAGTATCGATAGATATCGACGAGCTTAGTCAAAACTCGACAACTAAAATCTAATGACGAAATTGAGTCTCCGGCAACGGCGCCAAATTTGATATGCTCAAATTAATACCCTAAAAAGTATTAAAGCAGTTGCTGAAGTATATCAGGGGTCGAACACAAGAACTCAGAGAAATCGCACAATAGATTGTATAGTATCAAGTCAAGCTAAACAGTTCATATTAAACAAAAAGCAGTAAGCAGTAAACGAGTTGTAAATCGATGGGAAAGAGATAGGTTCAGGGATATTTCTGATGTGTCCATAATTTGCATAGTTTAAACATGCATATCATGTAGGTTTTAGATCATTTACTTGGCTCTTCATGGCATTTCATACTTGTTTTGTCCGATTTAGAGTATTAGGAGCTGCATTAGGTCCTAATGAGTCTTTTGCATGTCTTTGAGGAGTTTTCTAGATGTTTGGAGACACTTGGTGACATTTGTAGATTTGGTGTTTAAATACTAGAAAGGAACCATCCGGAATGTTTCAAAGAACCGATCAGACGAAGGCGATCTGATTTGCTCCAGCTCTTCGAATCTTCATGAGAGTTGTAGCCCGATGAGTCCTCTAAACACAGGAATTGGATTCATGTCAATCGGACAAGGGACCCGGAAGTTGTGCTTGTTTTGCTGGAACTTCTCAGCATCTACATCGACCCAGCTCCTTCCACACATCGATGCAACACATCGATGCTCAGCTTCAGGGGAATTCACATCGACCCAGATCATCCCAAAAATCGATGCTGGTGCTGGATGCAACTTCAGGGCCTTAGCATCGATCATGCCCCCATTCACATCGATGCAACACATCGATGCTCAGCTTCAGGGGAATTCACATCGACCCAGAACCTTCCACAAATCGATGTAGAAGCCAGATGCGACTTCAGGGCCTTAGCATCGACCATACACATCGATTTGTGACATTGATGTCGATCCTATTGCCCACTTTTCCTATAAATACTCATATAAACCTAATTTTTAATGTATCATTTTTCTTATGCTCAAAACCCTTACCTTTGAGAGAGTTTTAGATTTGTAAGAAGGATCCTTTTGATTATTGCAATTTTGTATTTATTTCCATCAATCTCTTCCATATATCTTCTTTCTATCTTGATTAATCAAACATCTATCCATGGAATCATCCTCTATCATAATCGATTTTAAGGTGTTCTTGATGGATCTTGAGTAGTCCTTTTACGATCTTGAGATAAGGTAGATTAGGGTGATCTAAGGTTTGATTAGTGGTGTTTAGGGTTAGATAATCTTATATTCTTTCTTGTCTAGAGTCCCCAATGCAAGATCTATCTTGAAAGAGTGGATCTAGATCACAAGGCATTTCATGAACACCAAGTGTTTGATGAAATGCCAAGACAACCTAGACAAGAGATTTATGTTCCTAACCTAACCTAAGATATTAGTTGTTTAGGGCATATCTTTGGTTGATCTTGTTATGATTCTTAATGCTTGTTAATTGTTAATCCACAAATGACAATTTGCTAATGGACTTGATAATTAACATAGTGATTAGTTGCTTGAAAAAGAACTAATCATGATTAGAGATCTATTGCATAGGAATGAGCTTCATTAAGTGAATGAACACCACTAATTAGATTTTGATCATCTTGTATCAATAACCTTATCTCTAGTTCCTCTTTTGTTATTTGAATTATAACTCGTTTAGCATCGCTTTTGTTTCTTTGAACTTGGATACTTAATCACCAACTACCTTGTTTAGCTTAAATTACTTATGAACCTTGCATTCTTAGTGATTAGGATAAATCCCTTTATGGATTGATAACCTTCATACTACACGTACTGGAGTTATTGATACCTCCTAGAGACTAAAAAGTCTTGTATCAATTTGGCGCCGTTGCCATATTGGGATTTGTTTTAACATTGAGATTTAGGTTCTTAGTGAGCTTAAGTATTATTTGCTACCAAGTTACTAATCTTCTTTGCTTCCTAGTGTTCTTTCTCTCTATAGGTGCATGCATACCCGTTCCTGTGGCAATACTAACCTAGTAGAACCGAGGGACGACATTGATCAACTTGAGAGAGGTTCAAGAGCACGACGAAGCCGAGTATGGTTACAAGAAGAAGTTGGTTACGAAATGGAAGGCCTTAGAGACGTTCCACTTGGGAACATCAATGAGCATATTCCCCACCAAAGGAACGGTGGGAATGGGAACGGCAACAATCAAAGAGGTGGTGGCAATGGAAACCATCACCGTCCTAACCACCCGCCTAAATCTAGGCATGTCGTCGGAGAAGGTGATACGGCAAATGCATACCAAAACCGTCAAGGGATACAACCACCTCTGGTTGAAAACAACAATTTTGAGGTCAAACCCGGACTAATCAACATGGTTCAAGCTAACAAGTTCCATGGGTTGTCAATGGAGGATCCTCTAGATCACATCGACCAATTTGACCGGATATGTGGTCTCAC
>PKML01008214.1:67654-84703 GCA_002933935.1 Eutrema yunnanense | reverse complement strand
AAGTTCCCATTACTCGCGGTATCCATAGCCATCTGGTACCTCCAATCGACCCCTCTGTAAAATATGCCCAGCAGCTGAACTTGATTGAACCCATGGTGTGGACAATCCCTCTAATAAGACTTGAAACGAATCCAAGCAGCCTTGAATCCCTCTGTTGGTCCTTGAGAAAACTGGGAAATCTTATTCCTGAGCTCTTCAGATCTCGCATCATCGTAGAAGTTGCACAGGAATGCTCTCTTCGTCTCATCCCATGTAGTTAGAGAATCAGGAGCTAACTGCTTCAGCCAATAGGCAGCATCCCCACCAAGAGAGTATGGGAAGAGTTTGCAGAACAAGAACTCATTGGGTACTCCATTGTACTTCATCCCAGTGACCAAGTCCTCGAATCTCTCGATATGATCCATAGGATGCTCATGAGGTAGACCATGAAATGGGCTCTGACTTACAAGAGCATAGTAGGCAGGCTTCAGCTCGAAGTCGTTCCTCTGAAAAGTTGGGATGCGAATCGCAGATCGATTGGCATAGAACTGATCAGGTCTGTTGTGCTCAGCAAGTGTTCTACCTCATCACCTGCAGCATTCCCAACGTTGGCGCGCCCAGCTGGCGCGAAAATCTCCATGATAGCAGCAGGGACAATGACGTTTCTAGCCTCATCGAGTCGCTGTCCTCTCTCATTACACACATGACCCTCTTGGTCTCTCAGAATCCCAGCTTCATCAGCTCTTAAAACCACAGGGTTATTCATCCCTGATGTTTGCTTGGTCTTTCTGTTTGTGCGTTCCACAAGCGCTAGCTGTTCCAGTGACAGTTCAACTAGCTGTGTGCTCTTGTTACTCCTGGTTTCACGAACATGCATACACCTGCAAACAAAACACTAAGATCAAGAACGTAAGTAACCAGAAAAATACGTTGAGTATCGATCGATACCAAGTGGTGTCGATCGATACTAACAAAGAAATCGCCGGAGTATCGACCGATACTACAGAGTATCGATCGATACCAACGAACTTAGTCGAAATTCTAAACTAAAATCTAATGGCGAATTGAGTCCCCGGCAACGGCGCCAAAATTGATATGCTCAATTTAATACCCTAACAGTACTAAAGCAGTAATCGTAGTATAGCTAGGGGTCGAACACAAGGACTCACGGAAACACACAATAGATTCTAGATGCTGAATTACGCTAAGCGAAACATATGTAATTAAAAACAATGCAGAATTTAAAAGAGTTGTAAATCAATGGAGAGAATATAGGCCCAGAGTATTTATCAGGAAATCAATGAATGCAGCTAAATTACCTAACAGGATTCAGATTTAGCGCAATTCTAGAACTCAAATCACTAAAGTATAATCAACCAACTGTCGTTGCGAAAACTATCTAAATCTAAATCCTAGGAATTCCAAATCTCTTTGCGAATCCTAAATTCTAAATCAGCTTTAATATCAGGTTTGATATGTTCACAAATCAATTAAACCAAATCTCTTTGCGAATAATCAATTTGCTCACCTAGGTTCTATCAGGTAATTAATCGCACTGTCGTGCCTAATCAATTATCCTAAGATCTAAGTTCCAGATTCGTCAACCTAGAATTAGCTTTGAGAACAACCTAAGGCGAAGAACTAATTCAGATGGTGAATCCTAACAGATAATCAACCTAGCATTCAGAGAAATCCTTTATGAGAAAACCCTAAACCTAAGGTGGATCTACTCAGACATAGAGAATGAAACAATCAATATGTATAAGTAAATCATTAATAGAATAGAAAGAAGGGTTTAGAGATCTGATCTCGGACGAAGGGAGATTTAGACTTGTCTCTCTAAAACCAAAGTAAAATCAAACACAGAAATAAAAGCATAGCCTAAACAAGTGGCTGTAAAATCCTATTTATAACCTAAAACACGAGTTGGGGTCTTCTTGTAATTATCAGAAACTTCTGGACCAAGTTGCAATTCTTCAACTCTTCATTAAAGTCAATTGTCGTGTCAGCCAGTCGAGTATCGATCGATACCAGGGGGGTATCGATCGATGCCTGTCGTGGAATCAGGTTCTCAGCGACACAACTTCTGCTTCTGCTCCAAACTGCTCCAGAAAGCTCCAATACTTCCAATAATACTCCAAAAGTGCTATGACCTGTAAAAGACTCTAAAAGACTACAAAACAATAGAAAGACTCTATAAAAAGGACTTATATCATGGCTTAAATGGGGTAAAAACCATGATATATCAGAATGCTATGATGTTGGTTGGAGAAAAGAGTAACAAGGTTGAGAAGTCCATCAAGGACTTGGTTAAAGTGAAAAATGTGGAGACACAAGTTGGGTCAAAGAGAAAAACTCCACCGCCATACGAGCCTCCACCTCCATATGAGCCTCCACTTCTATTTCCCGGCCGTTTCCTCAACAAGGCACAAGAGAAAGTACCTCCAAGCACAACAAGGATCGAGCCTAAGACTCTCCCAAAGCTTGGAAACCCCGGAAAATTCTCAATATCTTGCACATTTGGACTCTTGGAAATTGATGATGCTTTGTGTGACTCGGGCTCAACCGTTAATGTCATGACTTTGGAGATGGCCAAAAGTCTTGGGATAGATAAGTTGAACGATTACCCCTCCACTATCACATTTGCAGACTCTTCCACGAAGAAACCCCTTGGCATGATTGAAGACTTTGCCCTTAAGATTGGAAAGTGTCTTGTACCAATGGACTTCGTTGTGATGGAGATGGCACCAAACATAAAACTCCCTCTACTCCTCGGGACTCCATTCCTCAACACAACCGGTGCAAGCTTGGACTTCATAAACAAGAGGGTTGTTCTTAAAAACGTGGATGACAAGAAGTTCCACCGCTATTTGTGGGGCTATTATTTGTGGGGACAATGAAGCCAAAGCTCGGAAGATTGAGTATGTGGGCATATGTGAGACGGTGAGTATTGGAAGGGTTGAAGAAGCCCTAGATCTAGATGGAAGTTGCTTGTATTCCCTCTTTCACACCACAACGGAGAGTGATGGTGGCAGTGCTAAGGTTAATAAGAAGAAGACAAAGCCTAGGTCCGAGGAGAGGAAACCGAGCATGCTCAAGGGCATTGGACCCTTGCTAGACCAACCTTCGATCGTGACTCTCATCCCATGGAAACATGAAGAAGGGATTATTGAGTACAAGGTCAAATGTAGAGGGCGCCCCAAGCCTTTTACCAAGGCCATAGCAACCCTCACACTGGAGGTTAGGGTGACAAATCAAGCCGGTCTTCAAGGCTTAATGTGTAAAGTTCTCAAACTCGAGCTTAAGGAACCAAAAAGGAGTGCTCGCGCTCCTCAATCAGCCGCCTAAAAGGGTAACAAACGTCAAACTTAGCGACGTAAAACAATGTGCACTTGGGAGACATTCCCATGTTTATCCTTGTATATATTCTTTTGCTTTCTAATTTAATTTCGTGTGTCTTGGGCATTGATGGTTTTGTTGAGTGGTTGCAAGGTTCTCGATTGTTAGCAAGGTCACGGAACGGTGTCAAGGGTGTTTGATGTTGGGAAAAGCCCTACATGCTCTCCATTCACATATTAGCACTCCTCCATGTAAGTATCTCTTTCCCTTTTAAAGTCTTAGCATATTATATTTTGTTTTGGGTCTCTTCTTTGAATTTATTTCACACCGGGACGGTGTGATTTAAGTTTGGGGGAGAGAAAGGTATTTGACCTCGTGTTTTATGCTCTTATCTTCTCTTTTGCACTTGAGTCTCATGCATATCATGCATTTTCAATAAATTTGAAAATTTTCAGAACATTTAGGATTGCATATTCACTTGTAGGTGGTGTCTAGTTTGCATTTTAGCTTGCATTTGCATAAGCATGGAGTAATGACAACCTTGAAAGTAGCTTAATTAGCAATTGATTCAACGCCCAAGTTATTAGTTGTTTGATGCATTGAAGTTGAATCTGAAATCAAGGATGAACCATTTGTTAGAGCACATGCATCATTGCCTTTCCTTGGTTGAAGCAAGCTTGAATTGAATCTAACCTCATCTAAGTGATAACCTTAATTGAACATGTAATTATTGTGCGTGTGCAAACTTGGATGAAATCGTAGATCACTTATACATACTTGGGCATTCTTTTTTCCCTTTCACCACTCTTGCTTGCATAAGTAGCCAAATCCCATCTTTGGATTGGTTTCCCCACCTTGCCAATTACCTCCTTTCTAGCCCCTAATCTTTTGTGTGTGACTTGTGAGGCCTTATTTGGAGTGAACTTGACAAAACGTGTTAGGTTTAGGGCGACAAGGAATCACTCTTGTGTAGATTTAGTTCCAACTTCAAGGAGATAATCTAGGACTAGGTTAGATAGGTGGCGGTTTTTAAAAGCGATCTTTGATTGCGATGGAGTAAAAGAGGAAAGAAAGGACGATGAAGAGGGGATTACAATTTGATGGATTGGTTGGTGCAAGTATGATTAATAGCAAGCTCTAAGTAACTAAGAAAAGCCTCAAAAGACAAAGAAGAAAAGAATGCCAAAAGGCCAAGCTACAAAGAAAAGAAGAGGCATGAACCGAAAAAAAGAAAAAGAAAAGAGCTAAGTGAAAACGAAAAGGAGCATCAAACCATAACCAAGGTGAAGAAGCAAACCCCCAATGAGAAAGAAGGGTGAAGAAGGAAACAAAGAAGTATATTTGGGTATCCAAGGCAAAATGCCTTGTAAGAAAAGGGTAGAATAGGATCCGGGAACAAGCACCAATGGGTTAGATTGGGCTAAGGTTAGTGACACTCTAGGCATTCGGGTAGACGAGAGTTTTTCCTTGTATGCATAGGTTGCCCTTTACCTTTAGCATTTTGTCGAAGTTTGCTCGTTTATTGATAGATCCTTGTATTTGATTGCCCATGCGTATTGATGAGATCACTTTCATCTCATAACCGGTCCTTTAGCCAAGCGGTTTCATTTGATTTTGCATAATCATATTTCACGGATAAAACCATTAATCATTGTTAAGAGGTTAAAGGATATGATTGTTTGTCTAGGTTGAGGTTTGATCTTGTTACTTGTTGTGAAGGAAATGGCTAGCCCCTTTTGAGTAGACAACTTTGGTGCGTTTTAAAATTAGTAACTTGGACGTTGAGCGCGATTGTTTTTTATGCTTCTTATAGTTTCGAGCTATACTTGCATTGCATTGCTCTCTCTCATTCTTAATCTTGTTTGCTTGAGGGCAAGCAAAGGTTTAAGTTTGGGAGAATTGATGTGTCCATAATTTGCATAGTTTAAACATGCATATCATGTAGGTTTTAGATCATTTACTTGGATCTTCATGGCATTTCATACTTGCGTTGTCCCATTTAGAGTATTAGGAGCTGCATTAGGTCCTAGTGAGTCTTTTGCATGTCTTTGAGAAGTTTTCTAGGGGTTCGGAGACACTTGGTGACGTTTGGAGATTTGGTGCTTAAAGACTAGAAAGGAACCATCCGGAACGTTTCAAAGAACCGATTAGACGAAGGCGATCTGATTTGATCCACCTCTTGGAGTCTTCATGAGAGTGTTAGCTAGATGCGTCCTCTAAACACAGGAATTGGATTCATGTCATTCGGACATAGGAACCGGAAGTTGTGCTTGTTTTGCTGGAACTTCTCAGCATCTACATCGACCCAGCTCCTTCCACACATCGATGCAACACATCGATGCTCAGCTTCAGGGGAATTCACATCGACTCAGATCCTCCCAAAAATCGATGCTGGTGCTAGATGCAACTTCAGGGCCTTAGCATTGATCATTCCCCCATTCACATCGATGCAACACATCGATGCTCAGCTTCAGGGGAATTCACATCGACCCAGAACCTCCCACAAATCGATGTAGATGCCAGATGCAACTTCAGGGCCTTAGCATTGACCATACACATCGATTTGTGACATTGATGTCGATCCTGTTGCCAACTTTTCCTATAAATACTCATCTAAACCTAATTTTTAATGTATGCTTTTTCTTATGCTCAAAACTCTTACCTTTGAGAGAGTTTGAGATTTGTAAGAAGGATCCTTTTGATTATTGCAATTTAGTATTTATTTCCATCAATCTCTTCCATCTATCTTCTTTCTATCTTGATTAATCAAACATCTATCCATGGAATCATCCTCTATCATAATCAATTTTAAGGTGTTCTTGATGGATCTTGAGTAGTCTTTTTCGGATCTTGAGATGAGGTAGATTAGGGTGATCTAAGGTTTGATTAGTGGTGTTTAGGGTTAGATAATCTTATATTCCTTCTTTTCTAGAGTCCCCAATGCTAGATCTAGCTTGAAAGAGTATATCTAGATCACAAGGCATTTCATGAACACCAAGTGTTTGATGAAATGCCAAGACCAACTAGACAAGAGATTTATGTTCCTAACCTAAGATATTAGTTGTTTATGGCATATCTTTGGTTGATCTTGTTATGATTCTTAATGCTTGTTAATTGTTAATCCACAAATGACAATTTGCTAATGGACTTGATAATTAACATAGTGATTAGTTGCACTGTCGTGCCTAATCAATTATCTTAAGATCTAAGTTCTAGGTGATCAATCCAGAATTAGCTTTGGGAATAACCTAAGGCGAATAACTAATTCAGATTATGAACCCTAAATAACTAATCAACCTAGCATTCCAAGAAATCCCTTATGAGAATCCCTTATGAGAATCCCTAAACCTAACAAGAGATCTTCTCAGACATGGAAATTGAATCAATAAACATGTTTGAATAAATACTCAATAGAAAATAAGAAAGCGTAACAAAAGGGTTCGAAATCTTCTCTCGACGAACAGAGTTTCAGACTTGTCTCTCTTGAAAAGCTCTCTCACAAATCCAGAATAAAATAAAGCGTAGCCGACAAAGTGGCTGTAAAATCCCTATAAATAACCTAAATCACGTTTTGGGGTTTCTTGTAAATATTAAAGACTTCTGGACCAAGTTATAATTCTTCAACTCTTCATTTAAAGTCGCGGTTCGTGTCTGCCTCGATGAGTGTCGATCGATACCAAGGAGGTATAGATCGATGCTTGACGTGAAATCGGGTACTCAGCAAAACGAACTTCAGGTTTGCTCCAAACTGCTCTAGAAAGCTCTAATATCTCCAATTATGCTCCAAACGTGCTAAAACCTGTAAAAGACTCTAAAACACTACGAAATAGTAGAAAGACTATATAAAACGGACTTATATCATGGCCTAAAAGGGGTAAGAACCATGATATATCACATTTCATGCACACCAAGTGTTTGATGAAATGCCAACTATGCTAAATAGGAGATTTTCATGCCTAACTCATGAAAGTGAATGTCTAGGGTGGATTTTGGCTATTGGAACTTGAACTTTAATGCTTGTTAAACGCGAAGACTCACCTGTTCTGGAACCATCGCAAATATCCTTTTCCAAAGCGCCCAAATGTCACCTAACCAGCTTTTGATCTAACCACCATGTACTTCTCCATAGACATTCGCAGCTTTTCCAGACTCCACACATTATCTCGCAGCATTGTTCAAATAAAGCCATCATCGCCAGTTTCATCGCTGCAGCCAATGTCCAAGAACCTTATAGATTCTTTACCATACAATATCATGACAGGGAACCATCTAATTTTACACTTTTTGTATCACTTTCTCTCCCCCAGACTTATTTCTTATTATGTTCTTTTTTTTTTTAGATCTGCATATACACATCAAGGTCCGAAACGCGAGTATTGATGGTGTTTGCCACCGAATCTCCGGTTCCTCCCTTTCTATGTATCAAAGGTTTAGGCGAATAGTGGTATCACGGGAAATTTTCTTAACCTCGCTTTCAATCTTTGTGTGATCATTCCCTCTTAAGTAGAATAATGAGATCGCTGGAAATTTTCCTAGCCCTCTACTCAGAAGAAAATCAATTCATCTTTTATGCTATTATTTATCAACTTATAACAGGGGAGAGAGATACCATTACTTTAAACATATGGGTTCCTTTGTCAGATATAAATGATGAATCAAGTTCTATAAACACTAACCACATCGATGAAGTGCCCAACTTTGTCTCAGGCTTCAGAAGAACTCTGCTGGAGACATGGATGTTTTCTAGTCAACTGGTTTGTCCTTGGATATTTCATTAGTCGATCTAGAGTTGATCCTGCAACACTGGTCACTCAAAAACAAAATCAAAACAACAATTCGAGCACATGATCATCATCTCTAACAAGTTTTGACTCATTAAAACCTTTTTGACTCGATAAAACAACTGACTCTAAGAAAAACAAACACAATGTCAGCAGACACCTCCCCCAGACTTGAACAACACTGTCCCCAGTGTTATCTAGCCTAGAGTAGGTAAAAAAACAAAAGAATAGAATATAACGAAGAGAAACAAGAAGTTACCGTGCATGAACATATGGTGTCGACCGACACACGGCCTGGTATCGATCGATATCAGGCTTAAGTCAACATGATGAACATCTCATTCGCGATTGGTGTCGACCGATACCAATGGGGTATCGATCGACACTAAGGCGATTTCGAGTTTTGCTCCTTGTTAATCCTGACACAAACACAAAACGAAAAATGAAAAAGAAAAAGACTCAAAAGCAGACTCACCAGTGGGTTGCCTCCCACCAAGCGCTAGTTTAACGTCATTAGCTTGACTGTAACGCCATTTAGGCTGTGGGTGCATCATCCAAAGCCATTATCTGCCCTGTTGGAATCTCGGCTTTCGGCCAATAGTGTTTCACCCTCTGTCCATTAACAGTAAACTCATCGCCTATAGGACTAATCAGCACGACAGCACCATGTGGTCTGGCCTCCTTGATTTCGAAGGGACCTGACCAACGAGAACGCAGTTTACCAGGAAACAATTGCAAACGAGAGTTATATAAAAGTACCTGGTCGTTCGGCTCGAAATGCCTGGAGATGATCTTCTTATCATGATAGGCCTTAGTTCTCTCCTTGTACAGCTTCGAGTTCTCGTAGGCGTGGTGTCTAATCTCATCCAACTCGTTCAGCTGAATCAATCTCCTCTCTGCAGCAGGCTTGATGTCAAAGTTCAGTAACTTCGTCGCCCACGCTGCCTTGTGCTCAATCTCCACTAGAAGATGACATGCTTTCCCATACAACAAGTGAAATGGTGTAGTGCCCAGCGGTGTCTTGAAAAGCAGTCATGTATGCTCATAGCGCATCATCCAGCTTCGTAGACCAATCCTTCCTAGAAGCTCCCACTGTCTTCTCCAGAATTTCCTTGATCTGCCTGTTGGAGACCTCGACTTGCCCACTGGTCTGAGGGTGATATAGAGTAGCCACACGATGGTTGACACCATGCTTCTTCAGCAACTTCTCAAAAACCTTGTTAATAAAGTGGCTGCCACCATCACTTATAACAATACGAGGCACTCCAAATCGTGGGGAAATGATGGTCTTAAACAGCTTAAGAACCACCGCAGAGTCATTGTTTGGACTAGCGATCGCTTCCACCCATTTGGAAACATAGTCCACAGCAAGCAGGATGTATATGTTATTTTGTGACGAGGGAAAGGGGCCCATAAAGTCAATGCCCCAGCAATCGAAAACTTCAACCTCAAGGATGAAATTATGTGGCATCTCATGTCTCTTGCTGATCTTCCCTTTCCTCTGACAGGCATCACACTGTGAGATATAATCATGCGCGTCTCTGAACATAGTAGGCCACTAGAAGCCTGCTTGAAGAACCTTGGACACCGTCTTGAAAGTAGCAAAGTGACCAGCATACTCAGATCCATGGCAGTGAAAAAGAATTGCTGGCACCTCAGACTCTGCAACGTATCTTCTGTAGATATCATCTGAGCAGTGCTTGTATAGGTAAGGCTAATCCCAGAAGAACCTCCTCATCTCGCGCATAAACTTCTTCCTCGCATACTTGGTGGGATGCTTTGGCTCAGTCTCTGCAGCAAGGTAGTTTGCAATGTCGGCGTACCATGGTCGTGCATGACTAGATGCAGCAGCTAGATAGACAGCATAAGAGTCGAAATAATTTGCAGGCAAAACAGGTCCGAATTGCGACGGGTATCGATCGACACTAGGTGAGTATCGATCGATACCGATAGTCTGCACTCGTGAAAATTGCAGATTTTCTGGACAAATGTTGTGAAGTTGAGCTTCAATGAAGTAAATACCCTCCTCTGGCAAACAATCATCAATAGGTACGACTTCATCGACCTTTAATCGCGATAAGTGGTCAACAACGCCATTCTCAACTCCTCTCTTGTCCTTGATTTCGATGTCGAACCCTTGGAGCAAAAGAACCCATCGGCATAGACGAGGCTTGAGGTCCTTGGTCTTCAGCAGGTATTTGAGAGAAGCATGGTCTGTGTGAACAATAACCTTGCTCCCAATCAAGTAGGACCGAGATTTCTCAAAAGAGAAAACGACTGCCAGTAACTCCTTCTCAGTGGTGCTGTAATTTTGCTGAGCATCATCCAACGTCCTGCTGGCATAATAAATAGCATGGAGCTTCTTGTCTTTCATCTGGCCCAACACAGCTCCAACAGAAAAATCACTGGCATCGCACATAACCTCAAAAGGCAAGCTCCAATCAGGTGGTTGGACAATAGGAGCACTCACCAATGCTTTCTTAATCTCCTCGAAGGCTGCAAGGCAATCAGATTTGAAATCAAACTTGACTTCCTTACATAACATGGCTGTGAGTGGGCGTGCAAGCTTAGAGAAATCCTTGATGAACCTCCTGTAAAACCAAGCATGACCAAGGAAGCTTCGTATCTCAGGAACAGATCATGGAGGTTGCAAGCTCGTCATGACCTGAATCTTAGCCTTGTCAACTTCGATCCTTGCCTTAGAAACCCTGTGCCCAAGAACAATGCCATCTTGTACCATGAAGTGGCACTTCTCCCAATTAAGAATCAAGTGCTTCTCCTCGCATCTTTGAAGTACCTTGCACAAGTTATCCAGACAATCTTTGAATGATGATCCATACACTGAAAAGTCATCCATGAACACCTCCATAAACTCTTCAGTCATGTCTGTGAAAATCGACATCATGCAGCGCTGAAAGGTCGCTGGAGCGTTACATAATCCAAATGGCATTCTTCTGTAGGCGAATGTGCCATAGGGACATGTAAAGGTCGTGTTTCCCTGGTCAGCTGGATGTATAGGAATATGGAAAAAGCATGAGTACCCATCGAGAAAACAGTAGTATGGGTGACTCGCTAACCTCTCCAGCTTCTGGTCAATGAATGGCAATGGGAAGTGTTCCTTCCTTGTATCCGCATTCAGCTTCATGTAGTCAATACACATCCTGTGACCAGTGATTGTCCTTGTAGGGATCAGCTCGTCCTTCTCGTTCTTCACCACAGTTATGCCTCCTTTCTTAGGCACAACGTGAACTGGACTAACCCAAGAACAATCCGAGATGGCATAGATAATCACTGCTTCCAACAGCTTCATCACTTCCTTCCTGACCACTTCCTTCAGGTTCGGATTCAGCCTCCTTTGACACTCAATCGAAGACTTTGACTCATCCTCCAGGTGAATCCGATGCATGCACAAGTCTAGTGTTATACCTGAAATGTCAACAAGAGAATAGCCAAGAGCTTTGCAATACTTGCGCAGCTTGCTCAGTAGTAAGGCATTCTCTGTGTTGTTCAAGGAAGCATTAACGATTATAGGGTATGTGGAATTAGGACCAAGAAAGCTATACCTCAGATTTGCTGGAAGTGGCTTTAGTTCCACCTTAGGAGCATTCTCTGCACTCCAATCTCCAAGCCCGGCAGCTTGCTTAGAAACGTCGACCAATTCTCCTTCTGGCCGTAGGGTATCGACCGATACCAGAGAGGTATCGATCGATACCGGTGATGCTAAATCAAGCAGCTTCGAGTATCCAACAGTATCGTCACATGAACGGACCTCTGAAGTGGCCGAACAGACTAATGCTCTCTCTAGTGGATCCTCATGGTGCATTTCCAGGAAGTACTCCTCAGCTATTTCACTGAAGGTGTCCACATAGAATGTCTGCCCATCGATGGTTGGCCTTTTCATCATCTTTTCCTTGTTAAAGGACATCACCAAATCACCGATGTTTAGAGCTATCTGTCCATTCTTGCAGTCAATCAAGGCTCCAGCAGTTGCAAGGAACGGTCTGCCCAGGATAAGAGGATTCTTAGGCTCAGCATCGTACTTCAGGACGATGCAATTTGTTGGGATCAAGCAATTCCCAATCTTGATTGGGACATCTTCGAGTAGTCCCTCGGGAAGTCGCACTGAGCGATCAGCAAGTACCAACGAAATCCTTGTAGATTGGAAATCTGTCATCCCCATTCGCTTGGCAACTGAGTGTGGCATAAGGTTCACACTTGACCCAATATCGCAGAGAGCACGTTCAAATCTCTCTGTGAAGATAGTGCAATCCAAAACAAAGCTCCCTAGGTCTGGTAGCTTCTTGGGAATTTTGTTGAGTAGGATCGCACTGCACTCAGCTGTTATCATCATGACACCTTCCTCAAGGTTCACATTGCTAGAAACCATCTTCTTCACATACCTCATGAAAGCTGGAGAAGTCTTAATAGCATTAACAAAAAGAAGCTCCACAACCAACTTATCCAGCAGAGCCTTGCATCTGGCGTCCTTCCATTCCTTCTTTGTCATCTTAGGGGGCATAGCACTGCATTGGATGAGTATCGATCGATGCAGGGATTTTGGATCCACGCGTGCAGATGTATGGACTGGTATCGATCGACAGTGGCTGGTATCGATCGATACATGGGGATCTTCAAAATCCCAATCGTCATCTTCAGCAAGATCGACGAAATTTTCTGCAATTGGGCTGTCCTTCACTCCTGTAAGCACCTCTTTTCCACTTCATAGGGTGATGGCGTT
The DNA here is from genome assembly GCA_002933935.1 of Eutrema yunnanense. NCBI lineage: Eukaryota > Viridiplantae > Streptophyta > Magnoliopsida > Brassicales > Brassicaceae > Eutrema > Eutrema yunnanense. The sequence continues at coordinate 71,866 of PKML01008214.1, read as the reverse complement.
GATGTGTGCCCTTGGATTCTCAGTTTTCCCTGGAAGAAAACCTTCTTGCCTCTTTACAGCTGCTGATGTCTGAGCGACCTGAGTTTCCAGCTTCCTCTGGGAAAGATTTATGGCTTCGATTTTCCCATTCAGCTCAATTTACAGAGAGTCAAACTTCCCATTGAAATCACCTTGCAACTTCTCTTGTCCCCGAAGAAGCTGTTCCATCATGAATTCCATCTTATTCTCCGTGGATTTTGGAGAGATGGGTTGGTACGAAAAGTTCCCATAATTTCGAGTGAAATCGCTGCTCTGAAGTGGTTTCTGAGTAAATTGCTTTGCTCCGAAACCAGATTGGTTCCCCTCAAACTTGTACCCACCTTGCTGATTATTGTTGTTGAAGTTTCGGTAGTTGTTGTTGCCAAATTGCTGACCCTGAAAACCAGAACCACCAACGTAGTTAACATCCTCCACTTCTTCTTCTTCCACATTCACGATTTCATCAGCAAAGTGTACAACTTTCTTTGACTTCCCAATTAGGAAATCCAGCTTAGCCTGAACTTCAGCAATCTGCGATCCATCAACTCCTCCAGCTTGCTTCTTCCTCTCGAAATCAGCATTCTTGGTGCTGTTACTAGACGCCAAGTTCTCAATCAGCACAACCGCATCATCTGTATACCTGGTGTTGAAGTTCCAATTACTCGCAGCATCCATACCCATATGGTACCTCCAATCAACCCCTCTGTAAAAAATGCCCAGCAGCTGAACCTGAGTGAACCCATGGTGCGGACAATCTCTCTGATAAGACTTGAAACGAATCCAAGCAGCTTTGAATGCCTTTGTCAGACCCTGAGCAAATTGAAAGATCTTGTTCCTGAGCTCCTCGGATCTTACATCATCATAGAAATTGTTCAGGAACGCATTCTTGGTCTCATCCCATGTAGTTAGCGAATCCGGAGCCAACTGCTTCAGCCAATAAGCAGCATCCCCACCAAGAGAGTATGGGAAAAGTTTGTAGAAAAGGAACTCATTGGGCACTCCATTGTACTTCATACCAGTGACCAAATCCTCGAACCTTTCAATATGATCCATGGGGTGCTCATGAGATAGGCCATGGAAAGGATTCTGACTTACTGATATGCTCAATTTAACACCCTAACAGTACTAAAGCAGTTGTTGTAGTCTAGCTAGGGGTCGAACACAAGGACTCACAGAAATCACTCAATAAATTGTAGAATCAGGCTAAGCTAAGCAATTCAGGTTAAAACAGAAAACAGAAAGCAGTAAACGAGTTGTATTCAATGGGGAAAAGATAGGTTCAGGGATATTTCTCAGGAAATCAATGAATGCAAAATAAACTAACTAATCAGGGTTCAGGTTAAGCACGGTTCTCGAACTCAAATCACTAAAGTATAATTAACCAACTGTCGTTGCGAAAACTATCTAAATCTAAACTTCAGAATCCCAAATTTCTTTGCAAATCCCTAAGAATAAATCAGCCTTAATTTCAAGTTTGATATGTTCACAAATCAATTAAACCAAATTTCTTTGCGAATAATCAATTTGCTCACCTAGGTTCTATCAGGTAATTAATCGCACTGTCGTGCCTAATCAATTATCCTAAGATCTAAGTTCCATGTGATCAATCTAGAATTAGCTTTGAGAACAACCTAAGGTGAAGAACTAATTCAGATTATGAACCCTAAATAACTAATCAACCTAACATTCAAAGAAATCCCTTATGAGAATCCCCAAACCTAACAGGAGATCTACTCAGACATGAAGATTAAATCAATAAACATGTTTGAATAAATAATCTATATAAAATCAGAAAGAGGAACAAGGTTTGAGATCTGATCTCGGACGAAGGGAAATCAGACTTGTCTCTCTTACCAAAATCTCTCTTAAACTAAAGCAAAATAAAGCATAACCTAAACCAGTGGCTGTAAAACCCTATATATAATATAAATCACGACTTGGGGTCTTCTTGTAATTATCAGAGTCTTCTAGGCACTTTTGCAATTCTCCAAAACTTCATAAAAAGTCGCGGCCCATGATTTCTCCGAAGGGTGTCGATCGATACCAGGGGGTATCGATCGATGCTTGTCGCTCAGATCGGGCACTTAGTCATCAGACTTCACTTTCGCTCCAGAATGCTCCACATAACTCCAATAAGACCTGTAAAAGACTCTAAAAGACTCCAAAATACTATAAAGACTCTATAAAAAGGACTTATATCATGGTCTAAACAGGGTAAAAACAATGATATATCAACTCCCCCAGACTTAGCCTTTGCTTGCCCTCAAGCAAATAAAAGACTAAACAGAGAAAGAGTTTTGAAAACGCGGAGACTCACCTGTTCCTGAACCATCAAAATGACCCTTTTCCCAAGTACCCAAATGTTACCAAATCAACTTTTGATCTAACCACCATGTACTTCTCCGTAGATATTCGCAGCTTTTCCAGACTCCACCCATTATCCCACAGCACCGTTCAAGTAAAGCCCTCATCGCCAGTTTCATATCTGCAGTTAATATTCAAGAACCTTCTAGACTCTTTACCAGACAATATCATGACAAAGGAACCACCTTTTTCACACTTTTTGTATCAATTTCTCTCCACCAGACTTATTTCTTATTGTGTTCTCTTTTTATTATTTTTTTATTTTCAGCTTAGCATTGATATGCTCAATTTAATACCCTAAATAGTACTAAAGCAGTTGTTGCAGTAAATCAGGGGTCGAACACAAGAACTCAGTTATCACACAATAAATTGTATAGATCCGAAATAAGCTAAATCAGAAGATGTAATTGAAAACCAGATTGCAAGTAAAAAACGATGTAAATTCAGTTGGAGGCAGATAGGCACAGGGTATTTCTCAGGAAATCAATGAATCCAGTCTAATTAACTAACAGGATTCAGTTTAAGCACTGTTCTAGAACTCAAATCACTAAAATATAATTAACCAACTCTCGTTGCGAAAACTATCTAAATCTAAACCCTAGGAATTCCAAATCTCTTTGCGAATCCTAAAATCTAAATCAGCTTTAATAACAGGTTTGATATGTTCACAAATCAATTAAACCAAATCTCTTTGCGAATAATCAATTTGCTCACCTAAGGTTCTATCAGGTAATTAATCGCACTCTCGTGCCTAATCAATTATCCTAAGATCTAAGTTCCAGGTGATTAATCTAGAATTAGCTTTGAGAACAACCTAAGGTGAAGAACTAATTCAGATAATAAATCCTAACAGATAATCAACCTAGCATTCAAAGAAATCCCTATGAGAAAACCCCAAACCTAACAGGTGATCTACTCAGACATTGTAATTGAATCAATAAACATGACTGAATAAATACTCAAATAAATAATAAGAAAGAGTAACAAGATGTTTGAGATCTAAATCTCGGACGAGGGGAAATTCAGACTTGTCTCTCTTCTCACCAAGATCTCTCTTAAAATCAGAACAAATAAAGCATAGCCTAAACAATGGCTGAAAACTCCTATTTATAACCTAAAACACGATCTGGGGTCTTCTTGTAATTATCAGAGACTTCTGGGCCAATTCTGCAATTCATCAACTCTTCATTAAGTCGCGATGTCGTGTCTGCCTCGAAGGGTATCGATCGATACCAGGGGGTATCGATCGATACTGGCCGTGAAAACAGGTACTCAGCAACACGATCTTTAGCTCTGCTCCAAACTGCTCCAATAAGCTCCAATAATCCCAATAATCCTCCAAACGTGCTATGACCTTTAAAAGACTCTAAAACACTACAAAACACTAGAAAAGATTCTATAAAAGGACTTATATCATGGCCTAAACAGGGTAAAAACCATGATATATCAACTCCCCCAGACTTAGCCTTTGCTTGCCCTCAAGCAAATGAAAGACTAAACAGAGAAAGAGGTTTGAAAACGTAGAGACTCACCTGTTCCTGAACCATCGAAATGACCCTTTTCCCAAGCACCCAAATGTCACCTGATCAGCTTTTGATCTAACCACCATGTACTTCTCCGTAGACATTCGCAGCTTTTCCAGACTCCACACAAAATCCCACAGCATTGTTCAAGTAAAGCCCTCATCGCCAGTTTCATCTCTGCAATTAGTATTCAAGAACCTTCTAAACTCTTTACCAGACAATATCTTGACAAAGGAACCACCCTTTTTCACACTTTTTGTATCAATTTCTCTCCCCCAGACTTATTTCTTATTATGTTCTTATTATT
>PKML01008214.1:25837-56769 GCA_002933935.1 Eutrema yunnanense | reverse complement strand
AAATAACTAATCAACCTAGCATTCAAAGAAATCCCTTATGAGAATCTCCAAACCTAACAGGAGATCTACTCAGACATGAAGATTAAATCAATAAACATGTTTGAATAAATACTCTATATAAAATCAGAAAGAGGAACAAGGTTTGAGATCTGATCTCGGACGAAGGGAAATCAGACTTGTCTCTCTTACCAAAATCTCTCTTAAACTAAAGCAAAATAAAGCATAGCCTAAACAAGTGGCTGTAAAACCATATATATAACATAAATCACGACTTGGGGTCTTCTTGTAATTATCAGAGTCTTCTGGGCACTTTTGCAATTCTCCAAAACTTCATAAACAGTCGCGGCCCATGATTTCTCCGAAGGGTGTCGATCGATATCAGGGGGTATCGATCGATGCTTGTCGCTCAGATCGGGCACTTAGTCATCAGACTTCACTTTCGCTCCAGAATGCTCCATAGAACTCTAATAATTCCAATAATGCTCCAATTCGTGCTAAAAAGGACTTATATCATGGTCTAAACAGGGTAAAAACCATGATATATCACTTACAAGAGCGTAATACGCATGTTTTAGCTCAAAGTCATTCCTCTGAAAAGTTGGGATGCGAATCGCAACTTGATTGGCATAGAACTGATCAGGTCTGTTGTGCTCACCAAGTGTTCTACCTCGATCAACCCCAGCATTCCCAACGTTGGCTTGCGCAGCTGGCGCGACAATCTGACCAACAACAGCAGGAGGGACAATGACGTTTGCAGCTTCATCAAGTCGCTGCCCTCTCTCATTGCACACTTGACCCTCTTGGTCTCTCAAGACTCCAGCTTCATCAGCTCTTAATACCACTGGGTTGTTCATCCCTGATGTTTGCTTTGCCTTTCTGTTTGTGCGCTCTAAATGTGCTATCGTCTCTAACGATAGATTAACTAGCGGAGTGCTCTTATTTTTCTGGTTTCGCGATTAGGCATGCACCTGAAACACAAAAGTCAAGAACGTAAGTAACCAAAAACACGATGAGTATCGACCGACACTGGGTGTTGTCAATCGATATCAACAAAAAGAAATGACGTGTATCGACCGATACTAGGTAGTATCGATAGATATCGACGAGCTTAGTCAAAACTCGACAACTAAAATCTAATGGCGAAATTGAGTCTCCGGCAACGGCGCCAAATTTGATATGCTCAAATTAATACCCTAAAAAGTACTAAAGCAGTTGCTGAAGTATATCAGGGGTCGAACACAAGAACTCCGAGAAATAGCACAATAGATTGTATAGTATCAAGTCAAGCTAAACAGTTCATATTAAACAAAAAGCAGTAAGCAGTAAACGAGTTGTAAATCGATGGGAAAGAGATAGGTTCAGGGATATTTCTGATATGTCCATAATTTGCATAGTTTAAACATGCATATCATGTAGGTTTTAGATCATTTACTTGGCTCTTCATGGCATTTCATACTTGTTTTGTCCCATTTAGAGTATTAGGAGCTGCATTAGGTCCTAGTGAGTCTTTTGCATGTCTTTGAGGAGTTTTCTAGGTGTTTAGAGACACTTGGTGACGTTTGTAGATTTGGTGTTTAAAGACTAGAAAGGAACCATCCGGAATGTTTCAAAGAACCGATCAGACGAAAGCGATCTGATTTTCTCCAGCTCTTCAAGTCTTCATGAAAGTTGTAGCCCGATGAGTCCTCTAAACACAGGAATTGGATTCATGTCATTCGGACACGGGACCCGGAAGTTGTGCTTGTTTTTCTGGAACTTCTCAGCATCTACATCGACCCAGCTCCTTCCACACATTGATGCAACACATCGATGCTCAGCTTCAGGGGAATTCACATCGACCCAGATCCTCCCAAAAATCGATGCTGGTGCTGGATGCAACTTCAGGGCCTTAGCATCGATCATGCCCCCATTCACATCGATGCAACACATCGATGCTCAGCTTCAGGGGAATTCACATCGACCCAGAACCTCCCACAAATCGATGTAGAAGCCAGATGCGACTTCAGGGCCTTAGCATCGACTATACACATCGATTTGTGACATTGATGTCGATCCTGTTGCCCACTTTTCCTATAAATACTCATATAAACCTAATTTTTAATGTATCATTTTTCTTATGCTCAAAACCCTTACCTTTGAGAGAGTTTTAGATTTGTAAGAAGGATCCTTTTGATTATTGCAATTTTGTATTTATTTCCATCAATCTCTTCCATATATCTTCTTTCTATCTTGATTAATCAAACATCTATCCATGGAATCATCCTCTATCATAATCGATTTTAAGGTGTTCTTGATGGATCTTGAGTAGTCCTTTTAGGATCTTGAGATGAGGTAGATTAGGGTGATCTAAGGTTTGATTAGTGGTGTTTAGGGTTAGATAATCTTATATTCCTTCTTGTCTAGAGTCCCCAATGCAAGATCTATCTTGAAAGAGTGGATCTAGATCACAAGGCATTTCATGAACACCAAGTGTTTGATGAAATGCCAAGACCAACTAGACAAGAGATTTATGTTCCTAACCTAAGATATTAGTTGTTTAGGGCATATCTTTGGTTGATCTTGTTATGATTCTTAATGCTTGTTAATTGTTAATCCACAAATGACAATTTGCTAATGGACTTGATAATTAACATAGAGATTAGTTGCTTGAAAAAGAATTAATCATGATTAGAGATCTATTGCATAGGAATGAGCTTCATTAAGTGAATGAACACCACTAATTAGATTTTGATCATCTTATATCAATAACCTTATCTCTAGTTCCTCTTTTGTTATTTGAATTATAACTCGTTTAGCATCGCTTTTGTTTGTTTGAACTTGGATACTTAATCACCAACTACCTTGTTTAGCTTAAATTACTTATGAACCTTGCATTCTTAGTTATTAGGATAAATCCCTTTATGGATTGATAACCTTCATACTACACGTACTGGAGTTATTGATACCTCCTAGAGACTAAAAAGTCTTGTATCAATTTGGCGCCGTTGCCATATTGGGATTTGTTTTAACATTGAGATTTAGGTTCTTAGTGAGCTTAAGTATTATTTGCTACCAAGTTACTAATCTTCTTTGCTTCCTAGTGTTCTTTCTCTCTATAGGTGCATGCATACCCGTTCCTGTGGCAATACTAACCTAGTAGAACCGAGGGACGACATTGATCAACTTGAGAGATGTTCAAGAGCACGACGAAGCCGAGTATGGTTACAAGAAGAAGTTGGTTACGAAATGGAAGGCCTTAGAGACGTTCCACTTGGGAACATCAATGAGCCTATTCCCCACCAAAGGAACGGTGGGAATGGGAACGGCAACAACCAAGGAGGTGGTGGAAATGGAAACCATCACCGTCCTAACCACCCGCCTAGAGCTAGGCATGTCGTCGGAGAAGGTGATGCGGCAAATGCATACCAAAACCGTCAAGGGATACAACCACCTCCGGTTGAAAACAACAATTTTGAGGTCAAACCCGGACTAATCAACATGGTTCAAGCTAACAAGTTCCATGGGTTGTCAATGGAGGATCCTCTAGATCACATCGACCAATTTGACCGGATATGTGGTCTCACCAAGATCAACGGAGTCTCCGAAGACGGTTTCAAGCTTCGTCTCTTCCCGTTCTCTTTAGGTGACAAGGCTCACCAATGGGAAAAGACCTTGCCTCAAGGATCTATTACTTCATGGGATGATTGCAAAAGGGTGTTTCTAGCCAAATTCTTCTCACCGTCTAGAACCGCCAAACTTCGCAATGAGATATCTAGCTTCACACAACGGTCTATTGAGTCTTTCAACGAGGCTTGGGAGAGATTTAGAGGCTACACTACTCAATGCCCACATCATGGCTTCTCCAACGCCTCTCTCCTTAGGACTCTTTACCGAAGTGCTTTGCCTAAGATCCGTATGCTACTTGACACGGCTTCGAATGGTAATTTCCTAGCTAAGGACGTAGAGGATGCTATGGAGCTCGTGGAGAACTTAGCTACTAGTGATGGGACGTATGGGGATGATTATGACCGTGCTTCAAGGAATACTAGTGACTTTGATGAGAACAAGAGAGCCAAAGACATGAAAGCCTTGAACGAGAAGTTGGATAAGCAAGCCTCTATGATAGACAAGCTTCTTGCCTCTCAAAAATAATCTCAAAAGGCGGTCCATTTGATTGGTGACTACGAGAACAATCAAGCTTACTATCATGAGGAAGCCGTGGAAACACAAGAGGAAGTGAACTACGTGGGGAACCAAGGTAACTTCCAAATGGAAGGGTTCAACCAAACCTATAGGAATCCACAAGACCAACTCTACCCTCAACAATCTACTCAAGCTCAAGGAGTTCCACAACAACAATTCCAATCTCAAGGTCAACTTTCTAATCCAACCAACAAGGGTATGTCCAAAGGAACCAATTCCAAGGAAACCAAAGTGGATTCCAACCAAAAGCCCTACCCGGTTTTCAAGGTCAACAACAAGTGTTTGTGCCCCAAGGTCAAGCACCTACGTCTAAACCGCAAGAGCTTGACTTGGCCTCCATGTTCCAACAACTAATCAAAGGCCAAACGGAAACCACTAACAAGGTCATTTGCTCTTACAATGATCTTAATAACAAATTTGAGACATTGAGCTCAAAGGTGCAACTAATGGAGCAAAGGAATGCCGCCCCTTCTTCATATCAACCTCAAAGCTCTTCAAATGGGAAGGTCATACTAACCTTTAAAGAGTCTTCCAACACATTTTCCACTCTTAAAGAGCAAGATCACATTATTGAGGAGTTCCTCGGGTTAGTCTCTAGTCTCAACGAGGACATTGAGCAACAATGTGGGGAGGTGACCCTTGGGAGTGAGAATGCTATGATGTTGGTTGGAGAAAAGAGTAACAAGGTTGAGAAGTCCATCAAGGACTTGGTTAAAGGGAAAAACGTGGAGACACAAGTTGGGTCAAAGAGAAAGACTCCACCTCCATACGAGCCTCCACCTCCATATGAGCCTCCACTTCCATTTTCCGGTCGTTTCCTCAACAAGGCACAAGAGAAAGTGCCTCCAAGCACACCAAGGATCGAGCCTAAGACTCTCCCAAAGCTTGGAAACCCCGGAAAATTCTCAATATCTTGCACATTTGGACTCTTGGAAATTGATGATGCTTTGTGTGACTCGGGCTCAACCGTTAATGTCATGACTTTGGAGATGGCCAAAAGTCTTGGGATAGATAAGTTGAACGATTACCCCTCCACTATCACATTTGGAGACTCTTCCACGAAGAAACCCCTTGGCATGATTGAAGACTTTGTCCTTAAGATTGGAAAGTGTCTTGTACCAATGGACTCCGTTGTGATGGAGATGGCACCAAACATAAAACTCCCTCTACTCCTCAGGACTCCATTCCTCAACACAACCGGTGCAAGCTTGGACTTCATAAACAAGAGGGTTGTTCTTAAGAACGTGGATGACAAGAAGTTCCACCGCTATTTGTGGGGCTATTATTTGTGGGGACAATGAAGCCAAAGCTCGGAAGATTGAGTATGTGGGCATATGTGAGACGGTGAGTATTGGAAGGGTTGAAGAAGCCCTAGATCTAGATGGAAGTTGCTTGTATTCCCTCTTTCACACCACAACGGAGAGTGATGGTGGCAGTGCTAAGGTTAATAAGAAGAAGACAAAGCCTAGGTCCGAGGAGAGGAAACCGAGCATGCTCAAGGGCATTGGACCCTTGCTAGACCAACCTTCGATCGTGACTCTCATCCCATGGAAACATGAAGAAGGGATTATTGAGTACAAGGTCAAATGTAGAGGGCGCCCCAAGCCTTTTACCAAGGCCATAGCAACCCTCACACTGGAGGTTAGGGTACAAATCAAGCCGGTCTTCAAGGCTTAATGAGTAAAGTTCTCGAACTCGAGCTTAAGGAACCAAAAAGGAGTGCTCGCGCTCCTCAATCAGCCGCCTAAAAGGGTAACAAACGTCAAACTTAGCGACGTAAAACAATGTGCACTTGGGAGACATTCCCATGTTTATCCTTGTATATATTCTTTTGCTTTCTAGTTTAATTTCGTGTGTCTTGGGCATTGATGGTTTTGTTGAGTGGTTGCAAGGTTCTCGATTGTTAGCAAGGTCACGGAACGGTGTCAAGGGTGTTTGATGTTGGGAAAAGCCCTACATGCTCTCCATTCACATATTAGCACTCCTCCATGTAAGTATCTCTTTCCCTTTTAAAGTCTTAGCATATTATATTTTGTTTTGGGTCTCTTCTTTGAATTTATTTCACACCGGGACGGTGTGATTTAAGTTTGGGGGAGAGAAAGGTATTTGACCTCGTGTTTTATGCTCTTATCTTCTCTTTTGCACTTGAGTCTCATGCATATCATGCATTTTCAATAAATTTGAAAATTTTAGAACATTTAGGATTGCATATTCACTTGTAGGTGGTGTCTAGTTTGCATTTTAGCTTGCATTTGCATAAACATGGAGTAATGACAACCTTGAAAGTAGCTTAATTAGCAATTGATTCAACGCCCAAGTTATTAGTTGTTTGATGCATTGAAGTTAAATCTGAAATCAAGGATGAACCATTTGTTAGAGCACATGCATCATTGCCTTTCCTTGGTTGGAGCAAGCTTGAATTGAATCTAACCTCATCTAAGTGATAACCTTAATTGAACATGTAATTATTGTGCGTGTGCAAACTTGGATGAAATCGTAGATCACTTATACATACTTGGGCATTCTTTTTTCCCTTTCACCACTCTTGCTTGCCTAAGTAGCCAAATCCCATCTTTGGATTGGTTTCCCCACCTTGCCAATTACCTCCTTTCTAGCCCCTAATCTTTTGTGTGTGACTTGTGAGGTCTTATTTGGAGTGAACTTGACAAAACGTGTTAGATTTAGGGCGACAAGGAATCACTCTTGTGTAGATTTAGTTCCAACTTCAAGGAGATAATCTAGGACTAGGTTAGATAGGTGGCGGTTTTTAAAAGTTTGGGAATGGGGAACGGTTAGAAACGCTTAGGAGAATGGCTTGATCTTTGATTACGATGGAGTAAAAGAGGAAAGAAAGGACGATGAAGAGGGGATTACAATTTGATGGATTGGTTGGTGCAAGTATGATTAATAGCAAGCTCTAAGTAACTAAGAAAAGCCTCAAAAGATAAAGAAGAAAAGAATGCCAAAAGGCCAAGCTACAAAGAAAAGAAGAGGCATGAACCGAAAAGAAGAAAAAGAAAAGAGCTAAGTGAAAACGAAAAGGAGCATCAAACCATAACCAAGGTGAAGAAGCAAACCCCCAATGAGAAAGAAGGGTGAAGAAGGTAACAAAGAAGTATATTTGGGTATCCAAGGCAAAATGCCTTGTAAGAAAAGGGTAGAATAGGATCCGGGAACAAGCACCGATGGGTTAGATTGGGCTAAGGTTAGTGACACTCTAGGCATTCGGGTAGACGAGAGTTTTTCCTTGTATGCATAGGTTGCCCTTTACCTTTAGCATTTTGTCGAAGTTTGCTCGTTCATTGATAGATCCTTGTATTTGATTGCCCATGCGTATTGATGAGATCACTTTCATCTTATAACCGGTCCTTTAGCCAAGCGGTTTCATTTGATTTTGCATAAGCACATTTCACGGATAAAACCATTAATCATTGTTAAGAGGTTAGAGGATATGATTGTTTCTCTAGGTTGAGGTTTGATCTTGTTACTTGTTGTGAAGGAAATGGCTAGCCCCTTTTGAGTAGACAACTTTGGTGCGTTTTAAAATTAGTAACTTGGACGTTGAGCGCGATTGTTTTTTATGCTTCTTATAGTTTCGAGCTATACTTGCATTGCATTGCTCTCTCTCATTCTTAATTTTGTTTGCTTGAGGACAAGCAAAGGTTTAAGTTTGGGAGAATTGATGTGTCCATAATTTGCATAGTTTAAACATGCATATCATGTAGGTTTTAGATCATTTACTTGGATCTTCATGGCATTTCATACTTGCTTTGTCCCATTTAGAGTATTAGGAGCTGCATTAGGTCCTAGTGAGTCTTTTGCATGTCTTTGAGAAGTTTTCTAGGTGTTCGGAGACACTTGGTGACGTTTGGAGATTTGGTGCTTAAAGACTAGAAAGGAACCATCCGGAACGTTTCAAAGAACCGATCAGACGAAGGCGATCTGATTTGATCCACCTCTTGAAGTCTTCATGAGAGTGTTAGCCCGATGAGTCCTCTAAACACAGGAATTGGATTCATGTCATTCGGACATAGGACCCGGAAGTTGTGCTTGTTTTGCTGGAACTTCTCAGCATCTACATCGACCCAGCTCCTTCCACACATCGATGCAACACATCGATGCTCAGCTTCAGGGGAATTCACATCGACCCAGATCCTCCCAAAAATCGATGCTGGTGCTAGATGCAACTTCAGGGCCTTAGCATTGATCATGCCCCCATTCACATCGATGCAACACATCGATGCTCAGCTTCAGGGGAATTCACATCGACCCATAACCTCCCACAAATCGATGTAGAAGCCAGATGCAACTTCAGGGCCTTAGCATCGACCATACACATCGATTTGTGACATTGATGTCGATCCTGTTGCCCACTTTTCCTATAAATACTCATCTAAACCTAATTTTTTTATGTATGCTTTTTCTTATGCTCAAAACTCTTACATTTGAGAGAGTTTGAGATTTGTAAGAAGGATCCTTTTGATTATTGCAATTTAGTATTTATTTCCATCAATCTCTTCCATCTATCTTCTTTCTATCTTGATTAATCAAACATCTATCCATGGAATCATCCTCTATCATAATCGATTTTAAGGTGTTCTTGATGGATCTTGAGTAGTCCTTTTCGGATCTTGAGATGAGGTAGATTAGGGTGATCTAAGGTTTGATTAGTAGTGTTTAGGGTTAGATAATCTTATATTCCTTCTTTTCTAGAGTCCCCAATGCTAGATCTAGCTTGAAAGAGTATATCTAGATCACAAGGCATTTCATGAACACCAAGTGTTTGATGAAATGCCAAGACCAACTAGACAAGAGATTTATGTTCCTAACCTAAGATATTAGTTGTTTATGGCATATCTTTGGTTGATCTTGTTATGATTCTTAATGCTTGTTAATTGTTAATCCACAAATGACAATTTGCTAATGGACTTGATAATTAACATAGTGATTAGTTGCTTGAAAAAGAACAAATCAAGATTAGAGATCTATTGCATAGGAATGAGCTTCATTAAGTGAATGGACACCACTAATTAGATTTTGATCATCTTATATCAATAACCTTATCTCTAGTTCCACTTTTGTTATTTGAATTACAACTCGTTTAGCATCGCTTTTGTTTGTTTAAACTTGGATACTTAATCACCAACTACCTTGTTTAGCTTAAATTACTTATGAACCTTGCATTCTTAGTGATTAGGATAAATCCCTTTATGGATTGATAACCTTCATACTACACGTACTGGAGTTATTGATACCTCCTAGAGACTAAAAAGTCTTGCATCAATTTCTCAGGAAATCAATGAATGCAAAATAAACTAACTAATTAGGGTTCAGGTTACGCACGGTTCTCGAACTCAAATCACTAAAGTATAATTAACCAACTGTCGTTGCGAAAACTATCTAACTCTAATCCCAAATTTCTTTGCAAATACCTAAGAATAAATCAGCCTTAATTTCAAGTTTGATATGTTCACAAATCAATTAAACCAAATCTCTTTGCGAATAATCAATTTGCTCACCCTTAGTTCTATCAGGTAATTAATCGCACTGTCGTGCCTAATCAATTATCTTAAGATATAAGTTCTAGGTGATCAATCCAGAATTAGCTTTGGGAACAACCTAAGGCGAAGAACTAATTCAGATTATGAACCCTAAATAACTAATCAACCTATCATTCAAAGAAATCCCTTATGAGAATCCCTAAACCTAACAAGAGATCTACTCAGACATGGAAATTGAATCAATAAACATGTTTGAATAAATACTAAATATAAAATAAGAAAGCGTAACAAAAGGGTTCGAAATCTTCTCTCGACGAACAGAGTTTCAGACTTTTCTCCCTTGAAAAGCTCTCTCACAAATCCAGAATAAAATAAAGCGTAGCCAACAAAGTGGCTGTAAAATCTCTATAAATAACCTAAATCACGTTTTGGGGTTTCTTGTAAATATTAAAGACTTCTGGACCAAGTTATAATTCTTCAACTCTTCATTTAAAGTTGTGGTTCGTGTCTGCCTCGATGAGTGTCGATCGATACCAAGGAGGTATAGATCGATGCTTGACGTGAAATCGGGTACTCAGCAAAACGAACTTCAGCTTTGCTCCAAACTGCTCTAGAAAGCTCTAATATCTCCAATTATGCTCCAAACGTGCTAAAACCTGTAAAAGACTCTAAAACACTACGAAATAGTAGAAAGACTCTATAAAACGGACTTATATCATGGCCTAAAAGGGGTAAAAACCATGATATATCACATTTCATGCACACCAAGTGTTTGATGAAATGCCAACTATGCTAAATAGGAGATTTTCATGCCTAACTCATGAGAGTGAATGTCTAGGGTGGATTTTGGCTATTGGAACTTGAACTTTAATGCTTGTTAATTATACTTTCACAAATGATGGGTTGTTCTTGAATTTGTAATTAACAAAATGATTAGTGCTACGAGATTAGATTAATCATAATTAGTGTTCTACGCCTAATGAAATGCACTTATGTGATTGTTTAGACATCATTGATTAGCTTGGATTCCCCTAGATCAATTGCCTTGCCCAAAGATCCTCTTTATCTCATTGCATTAATCGGTTTTAGTCTTTTGCTTGCTTGTTTACATTTTAACTTGAATCATTAGCTTGTTAATCACAAAACTATCTCTTGTTTGCTTAACTTAAGAAGTAGTGTGTATTCTCGGTGCATTTAAACTCTACCCTTGGATTTTATACCTCTATGTTACTTAGGCATTTTGAGTAATTGATATAGGAAAAAAATCCTTGTACCAATTTGGCGCCGTTGCCAAGTGGGTTTAGCTTTCAACATTAGGATTTTACTTCTTTTTGAGATTAAGCTTTTATTTACAATATGTTAATGCATATAGCTAAGTGCATGCATCTTGTGGACATGGTGAATTTTATTTTTTTTATTGTTACTAACTTGTCTTCCTTAGTTCTATTGTGCTTTCAAAGGTACCAAAATCAGAAGAAGAGAATTGGGAAGACAAGGTCATTTGAATTGTTGGAGATGGACGACAAAAGTAACATTTTCAAGCTCCAAAACCTCAAAAAATGTAACACATTCAAGAAATACCACGACCACAAGTGTTGGCATCAAGTCCAACCCAAGATCAAAAGGACGAGCCAACCGTTGGAAGCTTCGATACTCCTTTTTGTCGTGGATTGAGGTACGGAATCCGCCCTCCTCCGATTAAAGCCAAAGCTTATGAGATCAAAGCAACCTTGGTTAGGTTGATTCAAGAATCTAAATTCTTGGGGATGGAAGTGGAGAACCCCTATGATCACTTGGACTCCTTTGAGTGGTTGTGCGACACAATTAGGATGGGAGGAGTGGCTCACGAGAGTATCAAGCTCATCTTGTTCCCGTTTTCTCTTGGAGAAAAAGCACACAAATGGGAGAGAACACTACCCTCTCACTTGGTCAAGTCTTGGGATGATTGCAAGAAGATCTTCCTTAACAAGTTCTATCCAAGACAAAGAACGATTCAAACTAGGAAGGCCATTTTGGGTTTCAAACAAGGCGTCCATGAGACCTTTCATGAAGCATGGGGAAGACTTAAAGGATACACACGTGATTGTCCCCACCATGGGTTCAAGAGAGGAGCCGTTCTTAGCACCTTCTATTGGGGAATCGATCAAGAGCACAAATGGACCTTGAATGTTGCTAGCAAAGGGAGTTTTAAAAACCTCACCATGGATCAAGGCGAGCTACTTGTGGAGAACTTGGCCCAAAGCGAAGAGAACTATGGTGATGGGTATGCTCATGCTACACGGCCCACACGTGATCTTGAGGAGCAAAGGAGAACCAACGAAATGCAAGCTGTCAATGACAAAATGGACAAGCTCCTTAATGCTCTTCAAAAGATGGTTCACTTTGTTGGTGAGGGTAAAAGCAACCAAAGGTACGGCTCCAAAAGTACTTTCCAAGAAGGCCAAGACTTTGATGTGATTGGGATGTTTCAACAACTACTCAAAGGTCAACTCCTCTTATGATGACCCCTACAAAAAGCTAGACTCCATGTCTTCAAAGATCAAACACTTGGAAGAACGACAAGCTAAAGAAAGTTCCCTCACTTGTAAGCCCATGGAGAAGCTCAAAGGTAAGGTCAATGGGAGCAAAAAGGAGGTTTGCAATGCCATCTTCTCACATGAATCAAAACCCATAGATGATTATGAAGCCTCTATTAGGGAAATTGAGATCCTAGTCCATGGTCCATATGTTGGTACACCTCCCCCTAGAGATGCTCCCTTGAAGCTCAATGGGGACATTGAGGAACAAGGTGGGGGGTAACTTTTGGGAATGATGATAGCAATTTAGTTAAAGACAAAGGTGGAAGCATGGTTGAAGAGTCAATGGTTGCTGCAAGAGTGGAGGTTGAGAAGACTCTCAAGGTTGAAGGTAACAAGGACGCCAAGAGGGGAACAAAGGCCAAGGCTAAGGTGAAAAACGTCCCGAGCAAGCTTTTTGGGGATAGGTCCGTGATAGACATGCCTTCCACCATAACTTTTACACCGTGGAAGCATGAGGAAGGGGTTATCAAATACAAGATCAAATGTAAAGGCCGGTCCAAGCCTTTTGCAAAGGTCAAAGTATCCCTTACCTCGGAGCTCAAAGAGAAAGGTGAAACCGGAATTCAAGAGATCATGAACAAGGTCCTCAAACTTGAGCTCAAAGATCCGCCTTGGAGTGCTCACACTCCCTTCTCACCCGCCTAAAAGGGTAACCAAAGTCAAGCTTAGTGACTCTAAACAAAGTGCTCTTGGGAGACAACCCAAGCTTATCTTTGTTTATATTTTCTTTTTTTGCTTTTCTTTCAATTGTAGTTCTTTTTGATGGGTTTGCTAAGTGTGATTAGGATCTTGATGGTATTACGGTCGTGAGCTTAAGGAAAAAGGCTTGAGGAATGGACGTGGTGAATATGGCCTCCTTTTGTTCCATCTCGTTCTTTCCATTCGTTTCTAGATACCAAACTCCAAAACATTGTAAATACTTTTCTTTTCTTGCTCTTTGCATTTTCGTTTGCTTCCTTTGAGTCACTTCTTCAAATTTATTTCACACCGAGACGGTGTGATTTAAGTTTGGGGGAGTGGCTCATGTATTTGACCATGTTTCTTGTGATTCTTATTTTCCTTTTTCACATATTTGAGTCTTACATGCATTTTTCATGCATTTTGCATGCATTTTGCAAAACAATTCATATAGGATTGAGTCTAGATGCATAGCATATAGGATTGCATTCACTTGCATTGGGAGAATGATCCATGTAGGATATAAACTTAAGAGCCTGATTTAATGCCCTCGTTAGGAGGTCTTTGATGCATTTGAGCAATCACGAAGTTAAGGATGATCCATGCTTTGATCTCGCGTTTTGAAAGTTTAGGTCTTGGTTGAAGCATGCTTTGATTTGACTCCAACTCTATCTACTATTTGAACTTTAATCCTGACTAATAATTATCATGTTTGTGCATTGAAAAGTTGAACTCATGGATACCATATACATATTTGGGCTATCTTTTCCCTTTTACCACTCTTTGTTAGCTCAAATAGCCATCTCCCATCTTTGGAATGGTTCACCTCACCCTTAACCTGAATCTCCTTTCAAGCCTACATTACTAGTGTGTGTCGTGAGGCCTAATTTCGAATGCACTTAGCAAAAAGGGTTGAGTTTGGAACGACAAGGAGAAGCTTCCATGTAGAACTAGCTCACACATCATTGAGCTAGAAATAGGCTAAGGTAGATAGGTTTGGGTTTTGGGTCATTGATTGGAAAGAAAGAGAATGAGGAGAAATGGAAAAAGATAGGACGAGGAGAAAGGGGATAAGCAATTGATTGAGATGGTTGGCAAAAAGAAATTTGGATAGCTCTAAGTGATAAGAAAATAGTCTCTAGCTTTGAAAATAAAGTAAAGAAGGCAAAAATGGCTCAAGCTAGAAATGTAATGAAAGATACTAGAAGAAAAAGCGAAAGAAGAGCTAAGGAAAGAAACTTGTGAAAGCCAAACCATTTGCTCATATAAGGCTAAGAAGAAAATCCCCTACGTATTCAAAAGGAAAAGAAATATGAGAAAGAGATGTGGGACAAGAAGGCAAAAACGCATTGGAAAAGGGTAGCTAGGATCGTTTCACTTTGGGCTTAGAAGTAGGACCGAAGTTCATGCCGGGAAATTGGGTAGATGGAAGTCATCCTTGTATGCATCGGTTGTTCCTTACTCTTAGCATTTTGCCAAAGTTCATTCTTCCTTGAGGGATCCCTTACATCGAAACACCCACATTGTTTGAGATCATTTTCATCTCAAGACCTACTCCTTAGCCAAATGAGTTCACTCGATTTGTATAAACATGATTCACTGTTTCCACTTAATGAACGTCAAAGAGTTGGATGATAGGAATGCTTGTGGATGCTAGGGTGTAGACCGATTTCGTGTTGAGAAGAGTATGGCTAAATATTTTAAAATAGAGAATGTTTGTGCATCATACAACTCCTATCAAGGGCATTAACTCGAATTCTTTTGTTGATATTCTCGGATTTAAACCCCCTCTTTCATTTCTCTCTCTCTTGGTCTAGTTTCTTGAGGACAAGCAAAGGTTTAAGTTTGGGGGAATTGATGTGTACATATTTTACATGTTTTTAGCATTCAATTTATATAGATTTCTAGTGTTTTGCATGTAGTTATTGTCTTAACATTGGCATTTTAGTCTTCTTAGGAGTCAAATGCATTCATGATAGGTCCTAGAGTGTTTTTGTGCATTTTAGAGTTCTATCTTAGGTACTTTTGGAGTTTTGGTCATGGTAGTTTTGGAGAATTGAGTTAGCTTCCCACAAGACTTTGAATCAGGCGATTTGGATATATGGTCTGAGAGGAACCGCTGTTTTACTGGAGTCGTCTCTGCCTGGCCGATAGGACAACACCATGCACATGCCCGGTTGGAAACTTTCGGGACGAGTACACCGCGGTCACCGGTCGCTGCACTTGGTCGATGGAAGGTCAGGCCCTTAGCATTGCCCAAGCTCCTTTCCACGTCGCCCAGCTGCTGAGATGTTGCACTTCTCTCACCCGAACCAGCCGAATTTGTCCGAAGTGTCTCCAGGATGTGGCTAAACGGGGACCTTAAGATCTGATTCAGCTTCAACTCCCTTCATATAAGTTGAAGAGGAGTGAATCATCTGTACACAGGAGTTTGAATCAGATTATTTTGACGTATGGTTAGGGAGATAAAACGGATTTACTGAAGGTATGTCCGTCTTTCCGAGAGAAGATGACACCGTCCAAAGAACTGGCAAAACGAAGGCCTTCCTATCCGATTCAGCCTCTCCGGTATTCATGGAAGTTGTAGAGGGAAGAGTTAGCTGTGCACACAAGCTAAATTCATGTCATTCCGACAACTGGTTAGGGACTTTTGGCCGGTTTACTGAAGACGCATCCATCTGAACCGGGTCGGTACCCGGTTTGTTCCGGGTCGACCCGGTTCACCCAAAAACAATATATATATGTTTTTAACCTACTTTTTAGATCAAAGCTTTCCTCTCTCTCTTTTTCTCTCTAGAAAAACGTGGTTCCTGTATATTTTAGGGTTCTTGGATTTGTGTACGAGATATCTTGATGTTTATGCAATTGGAAATTTAATTCCTTTAATCTTTCATCTTTTACTTATTAATTATGGGATTTAACATGTTCTGCATAGGATTTGTAGGGTCTTTCATGATTAGCGAGTAGAACCTCTTTGGATCATTGGGTTTGGTAGATTTAGGGGATTTTTTTGTTGGTCTTTGATGTCTAGGGCTTAATGCATATATTTCCTTTCTTATTTAGGGAACTTAAAGATAGATTAGGCTTGAGAGAGCTAGTTTAGAACTTAGGGCATTTCATGCACACCAAGTGTATGATGAAATGCCAACTATGCTAAATAGGAGATTTTCATGCCTAGCTCATGAGAGTGAATTTCTAGGGTGGATTTTGGCTATTGGAACTTGAACTTTAATGCTTGTTAATTATACTTTCACAAATGATGGTTTGTTCTTGAATTTGTAATTAACAAAGTGATTAGTGCTAAGAGATTAGATTAATCATAATTAGTGTTCTAGGCCTAATGAAATGCACTTATGTGATTGTTTAGACATCATTGATTAGCTTGGATTCCCTTAGATCAATTGCCTTGCCCAAAGATCATCTTTATCTCATTGCATTAATCGATTTTAGTTTTTTGCTTGCTTTTTTAAATTTTAACTTGAATCATTAGGTCGTTAATCACAAAAACTATCTCTTGTTAATTTGCTTAACTTAAAAAGTAGTGTGTATTCTCGGTGCATTGAAACTCTACCCTTGGATTCGATACTTCTTATGCTACTTAGGCATTTTGAATAATTGATATAGGACAAAATTCTTGT
This sequence comes from Eutrema yunnanense, assembly GCA_002933935.1. NCBI lineage: Eukaryota > Viridiplantae > Streptophyta > Magnoliopsida > Brassicales > Brassicaceae > Eutrema > Eutrema yunnanense. Next base: position 40,191 of record PKML01008214.1, on the reverse strand, counting down.
ATTAGTAAATCGACTCTAAGACAAACTTTTTCTTTCTAATTTTCGGTTTTGATTTTCTCTGTTTCAGGCCTTGAAAGATGAACTCGCCTCTAGAGCGAGATCACTACTACGAGCGGGGTTACTACGACCCACCTCATGCTCATTACTCTCACGATTCACACTAGTACCGTGATTCGTACTACATGGATCGGAAACCGGCACCGACCAAAGACAGCTTCTACAAACCCGAACTGATCAACATGTTAAAATCGATTGTTAGATCATCATGCCCTGATTTTAATGAAGAGCGCTTTGATCGCGAGTTGCTACAAGAACGCTTGAAGAGTGCATCAAAACGAAAAGAGCTTAGGGCCACGGTAAAGAGATTTTCAGAGCGAAACTATGAGGAGATAGATTTTTCCAAAGCTAATGTGGACAATGTTATTCAAGAACTAAATGAGTCTATGCATGAAGACGAAGGGTACTACGTAGCTACCGTAGTGGAGGGAGTACTGATATATCATGGTTTTTACCCTATTTAAGCCATGATATAAGTCATTTTTATAGAGTCTTTATAGTATTTTGGAGTCTTTTAGAGTCTTTTATAGGGTTAGCACGTTTGGAGCATTATTGGAATTATTGGAGCTTTCTGGAACGTTTTGGAGCAAAAGCTGAAGTCGTGTTGCTGACTACCTGATTTCACGACAAGCATCGATGGAACCCCCTGGTATCGATCGATACTCATCGCAGCAAGACACGACCCGCAAGTTTTCCAAGACTTGAAGAATTGCAAAAGTGCCCAGAAGTCTTTAATAATTACAAGGAGACCCCAATTCGTGTTTTAGGTTATAAATAAGATTTTTACAGCCACTTTTAGGCTATGCTTTATTTTGTTTTGGTTTAACAGAGAATTTGGTGAGAGATACAAGTCTGAATCTCCCTTCGTCCGATATCAGATCTCAAAACTTTTTGTTTCTCTTTCTGATTTTATATTGAGTATTTATTCAAACATATCTATTGATTCAATTTCCATGTCTGAGTAGATCTCTTGTTAGGTTTGGGGATTCTCATAAGGGATTTCCTTGAATGGTAGGTTGATTAGTTATATAGGGTTCATAATCTGAATTAGTTCTTCATCTTAGGTTTGTTCTCAAAGCTAATTCTAGATTGATCACATGGAACTTAGATCTTAGGATAATTGGTTAGGCACGACAGTGCCATTAATTACCTGATAGAACCTTAGGTGAGCAAATTGATTATTCGCAAAGATATTTGGTTTAATTAATTTGTGAACATATATCAAACTTGAAATTAAGGCTGATTTATTCTTAGGGATTTGCAAAGAAATTTGGGATTCTGAAGTTTAGATTTAGATAGTCCTCGCAACGACAGTTGGTTGATTATACTTTAGTGATTTGAGTTCGAGGACCGTGCGTAACCTGAACCCTGATTAGTTAGTTTATTTTGCATTCATTGATTTCCTGAGAAATATCCCTGAACCTATCTTTTTCCCATCGAATACAACTCGTTTACTACTTTCTGCTTTCTGTTAAACCTGAATTGCTTAGCTTAGCTTGATACTATACAATTTATTGTGTGATTTCTGTGAGTCCTTGTGTTCGACCCCTAACTATATTACAACTACTGTTTTAGTACTGTTAGGGTATTAATTTGAGCATATCAAATTTGGCGTCGTTGCCGGGAATTCAATTTCACCATTAAATTTTAGATGTCGAGTTTCGACTAAACCCGTCAGTATCGATCGATACTACCTAGTATCGGTCGATACCTGTGGCGATTTCTTTGTTGATATCGATCGATACCATCCAGTATCGATCGATACTCAACGTATTTGACTTGGTTACTTACGTTCTTGATCTTTGTGTTTCAGGTGCATGCCTAATCGTGAAACCAGAAGAAACAAGAGCACTCCGCTAGTCAATCTATCGTTAGAGAAGCTAGCACGTTTAGAACGCACAAACAGAAAGACCAAGCAAAAATCAGGGATGAACAACCCAGTGGTCTTAAGAGCTGATGAAGCTGGAGTTCTGAGAGACCAAGAGGGTCAAGTATGTAATGAGAGAGGGCAGCGACTTGATGAAGCTGGAAACGTCGTTGTCCCTGCCAGCTTCCCTGCCAGCTGGGCGCACCAACGTTGGGAATGCCGCAGGTGATCGAGCTAGAACACTTGGTGAGCACAACAGGCCTGATCAGTTCTATGTCAATCGAGCTGCGATTCGCATCCTGACTTTTGAGAGGAATGACTTCGAGTTGAAGCCTGCGTATTACGCTCTCGTAAGTCAGAACCCATTCCATGGCCTACCTCATGAGCATCCCATGGATCATATCGAAAGGTTCGAGGACTTGGTCACTGGTATGAAGTACAATGGAGTGCCCAATGAGTTCCTTTTCTGTAAACTCTTCCCGTACTCTCTTGGTGGGGATGCTGCTTATTGGCTGAAGCAGCTAGCTCCTGATTCGCTAACTACATGGGATGAGACTATGAATGTGTTCCTGATAAACTTCTATGATGATGCAAGATCCGAGGAGCTCAGAAACAAGATCTCTCAGTTCGCTCAGGGTCCGACAGAGGCATTCAAAGCTTCATGGATTGGTTTCAAGTCTTATCAGAGAGATTGTCCGCACCATGGGTTCACTCAGGTGCAGCTGCTGGGCACCTTGTACGGGGGGGTTGATTGGAGATACCAGATGGGTATGGATGCTGCGAGTAATGGGAACTTCTTCACTAGGTATCCGGATGATACAGTTGTGCTGATCGATAACTTGGCATCTAGTAATAGCACCAAGAATGCTGATTTCGAGAGGAAAAAGCAAGCTGGAGGAAATGATGGGTCGCAGATTGCTGACGTGCAGGCCAAACTAGATTTCCTGATCGGAAAATCAAAGAAATTTGTGCATTTTGCTGATGAAGTCGCTAATGTGGAAGAAGAAGAAGAGGATGTTAACTACGTTGGTGGTTCTGGTTTTCAATGTCAGCGATTTGGGTACAACAAAAACCGAAACTTCAACAACAACAATCAGCAAGGTGGGTACAAGTTAGAGGGGAACCAATCTTGTTTCGGAGCGAAGCAATTTACTCAGAAACCACTTCAGAGCAGCGATTTCACTCGCAATTATGGGAACTCTTCGTATCAGCCCATCTCTCCAAAGTCCACAGACAATAAGATGGAACTCATGATGGAACAGCTTCTCCGAGGACAAGAGAAGTTGCAGGGGAATTTCAATGGGAGGTTTGACTCTCTGTACATCGATCTGAATGGGAAAATCTAAGCCATAAATCTTTCCCAGAAGAAGCTGGAAACTCAGGTGGCTCAGACAGCAGCAGCTGTAAAGAGGCAGGAAGGTTTTTTTCCAGGGAAAACTGAGAATCCAAGGGCACACATCAACGCCATCACCTTGAGGAGTGTAAAAGAGGTGCTTACAGGAGTGAAGAACAAGCCAATTGCAGGAAATCTCTTCGATCTTGCTGGAGATGACGATTTGGATTCTGAAAATCCACAAGTATCGATCGATACCAGACAGTGTCGATCGATACCATCCCAGACATCTGCCCGAGTGGATCCAAAATCCCGTGTATCGATCGATACTCCTGAAGTATCGATCGATGTTGAGACACATCCAAAGAAGGAACCCAAGATTGTCAAGGAGAGGGTGTATACACCTAAGGCACCTTATCCCATACTTCCTAAGCTGACAAGGAAGGAATGGGAAGATGCCAGATGCAAGGCTATGCTGGATAAGTTGGTTGTGGAGCTTCCTTTTGTTGATGCTATTAAGACTTCTCCAGCTTTCAGGATATATGTGAAGAAGATGGTCTCTAGCAATGTGAACCTAGAGGAAGGTGTCATGATGATCACAGCTGAGTGCAATGCGATCCTGCTCAACAAAATTCCTAAGAAGCTACCAGACGCAGGGAGCTTTGTTTTGGACTGTACTATCTTCGCAGAGAGCTCGCTCTCTGCGATATTGGGTCGAGTGTGAACCTTATGCCACACTCAGTCCTTATGACAGATTTCTAATCTACAAGGATTTCGCTGGTACTTGCTGATCGCTCAGTACGACTTCTAGAGGGACTACTTGAAGATGTCCCAATCAAGATTCGGAATTGCTTGATCCCAACAGATTTTATCGTCCTGAAGTACGATGCTGAGCCTAAGGATCCTCTTATTCTGGGCAGACCATTCCTTGCAACTTCTGGAGCTTTAATTGACTGCAGGAATGGACAGATCGCTCTCAACATCGGTGACTTGGTAATGTCCTTTAACATGGAAAAGATTATGAAAAGGCCAACCATCGATGGGCAGACATTCTTTGTGGACACCTTCAGTGACATAGCTGAAAAGTACTTCCTGGAGATGCACCCTGAGGATCCACTGGAGAGAGCATTGGTCTGTTCGGCCACTTTAGAAGTCCGTTCATGTGACGAAACTGCTGGATACTCGAAGATGCATGATTCAGCATCACCAGTATCGATCGATACCCCCTGGTATCGATCGATACCCTACGGGCAGAAGGAGAGTTGGTCGATGGTTCTAAGCAAGTTGTTGGGTTTGGAGATTGGAGTACAGAGAATGCTCCTAAGGTGGAACTAAAACCAATTCCAGCGAATCTAAGGTATTGTTTTCTTGGTCCTATAATTCCACATACCCAGTAATCGTTAATGCTTCCTTGAATACCACAGAGGTCGCTATACTGCCGAGCAAGCTGCGCAAGTATCGCAAAGCTCTTGGCTATTCTCTTGCTGACATTTCAGGTATAGCACCAGACTTGTGCATGCATCAGATTCACCTGGAGGACGAGTCAAAGTCTTCGATTGAGTATCAGAGGAGGTTGAATCCGAACCTGAAGGAAGTGGTCAGGAAGGAAGTGATGAAACTGTTGGAAGCAGGGATTATCTATGCCATCTCGGATAGTTCTTGGGTAAGTCGAGTTCACGTTGTGCCTAAGAAAGGAGGCATAACTGTGGTGAAGAACGAGAAGGACGAGCTGATCCCTAGAAGGACAATCACTGGTCACAGGATGTGCATTGACTACAGGAAGCTTAATGCAGCTACAAGGATGGATCACTTCCCATTGCCATTCATTGACCAGATGCTGGAGATGTTAGCGAGTCACCCATACTACTGTTTTCTCGATGGGTACTCAGGCTTTTTCCAGATTCCTATACATCCAGAGGACCAGGGAAAGACGACCTTTACATGTCCCTATGGCACATTCGCCTACAGAAGAATGCCATTTGGATTGTGTAACGCTCCATCGACCTTTCAGCGATGCATGATGTCGATTTTCACAGATATGACTGAGGAGTTTATGGAGGTCTTCATGGATGATTTTTCTGTGTATGGATCGTCATTCTAGGACTGTCTGGATAACTTGTGTAAGGTGCTTCAGCGATGCGAGGAGAAGCACTTGGTTCTTAATTGGGAGAAGTGCCACTTCATGGTACAAGATGGCATTGTTCTTGGGCACAAGGTTTCTAAGGCAGGGATCGAAGTCTACAAGGCTAAGATTCAGGTCATGACGAGCTTACGATCTGTTCCTGAGATACGAAGCTTCCTTGGTCATGCTGGGTTTTACAGGAGGTTCATCAAAGATTTCTCTAAGCTTGCACGTCCACTCACAGCCCTGTTATGTAAGGAAGTCAAGTTTGATTTCACATCTGATTGCCTTGTAGCCTTCGAGGAAATCAAGAAGGCATCGGTGAGTGCTCCTATAGTCCAACCACCTGATTGGAGCTTGCCTTTTGAGGTTATGTGTGATGCCAGTGATTTTGCTGTTGGAGCTGTGTTGGGTCAGAGGAAAGACAAGAAACTCCATGCTATTTATTATGCCAGCAGTACGTTGGATGATGCTCAGCGAAATTACAGCACCACTGAGAAGGAGTTGCTGGCGGTCGTTTTCTCTCTTGAGAAATTCCGGTCCTACTTTATTGGGAGCAAGGTCATTGTTCACACAGACCATGCTGCTCTCAAATACCTGCTGAAGAACAAGGACCTCAAGCCTCGTCTATGCCGATGGGTTCTTTTGCTCCAAGGTTTCGACATCGAGATCAAGGACAAGAAAGGAGTTGAGAATGGCGTTGCTGACCACTTATCGCGACTAAAGGTCGATGAGGTCGTCTCTATTGATGATTGTTTGCCAGAGGAAGGTGTTTACCTCATTGAAACTTATCTTCAAGACCTTTATCCCGAAAATCTGCAATTTTCACGAATGCAGACTTTCGGTATCGATCGATACTCAGCTAGTATCGATCGATACCAGTCGCGACCTGAACCTGTTTTGTCCGTAGAGCACTTGAACTCCTATGATGTCTATCTAGCTGCTAACTCTAGTGTTGTACGTCCATGGTACGCAGACATCGCCAACTACCTTGCTATAGAAACTGAGCCAAAGTATCCCACACAATATGCAAGGAAGAAGTTTATGCACGAGATAAGGAGATTCTTCTGAGATGAGCCTTACCTATACAAGCATTGCTCCGATGGTATCTACAGGAGATGCGTTGAAGAGTCTGAGACGCCAGCTATTCTTTTTCATTGCCAGGGGTCTGAGTATGCTAGTCACTTTGCCACTTTCAAGACGGTGTCCAAGGTTCTTCAAGCAGGCTTCTGGTGGCCTACTATGTTCAAGGATGCTCATGCCTATGTCTCACAGTGTGATGTCTATCAGAGGAGAGGGAAGATCAGCAAGAGACATGAGATGCCATAGAATTTCATCCTTGAGGTTGAAGTTTTCGATTGTTGGGGCATCGACTTTATGGGTCCCTTTCCATCGTCACACAAGAACAATTACATCCTGGTTTCTGTGGACTATGTGTCCAAATGGGTGGAAGCGATAGCTAGTGAGAAAAATGACTCTACAGTGGTTCTTAAGCTGTTTAAGACCATCATTTTTCCTCGCTTTGGAGTACCTCGAATTGTGATAAGTGATGGTGGCTCTCACTTTATCAACAAGGCTTTCGAGAGGTTGCTGAAGAAGTATGGTGTAAACCATCGAGTGTCTACTCCATATCACCCTCAAACCAGTGGGCAAGTGGAGGTCTCCAACAGGCAAATCAAGAAGATTCTGGAAAAGACAGTGGGTGCTTCTAGGAAGGATTGGTCTACAAAGTTGGATGATGCGCTATGGGCTTACAGGACTGCTTTCAAGACACCACTGGGTACTACACCATTTCACTTGCTGTATGGGAAAGCATGTCACCTTCCAGTGGAGATTGAGCACAAGGCAGCATGGGCGACGAAGTTGTTGAACTTTGACATCAAGCCTGCTGCAGAAAGGAGGTTGATTCAGCTGAACGAGCTGGATGAGATTAGGCACCACGCCTACGAGAACTCAAAGTTGTACAAGGAGAGAACAAAGGCTTATCATGATAAGAAGATCATCTCCAGACACTTCGAGCCGAATGACCAGGTACTTCTGTATAACTCTCGTCTTCAATTGTTTCCTGGTTAACTGCGTTCTCGTTGGTCAGGTCCCTTCACAATCAAAGAGGTCAGACCACATGGAGCTGTCGTGCTGATTAGTCCTACAGGCGATGAGTTCACCGCCAATGGACAGAGGATGGAACACTATTGGGCGAAAGCCGAGATTCCAACAGGGCAGATAATGCCTTTGGATGATGCACCAACAGCCTGAATGGCGTTACAGTCAAGCTATTGACGTTAAACGAGCGCTTGGTGGGAGGCAACCCACTGGTGAGTCTGTCTTTGAGTCATTTTTCCTTTTATTTTCGTTCGTTTTGTGTTTGTGTCAGGATAAACAAAGAGCAGACTCGAAATCGCCTGGTATTGATCGACACCAATCGCGAATGTACGGTTCATCAAGTTGATTTAAGCCTGGTATCGATCGATACCAGGCTGTGTGTCGATTGATACTCGATGTTCCAACAAGGTAACTTCTTGTTTCTCTTCGTTTCTTCTACTCTTTTGTCTTCTTTTACCTACTCTAGGCTAGATAACACTGGGGACAGTGTTGTTCAAGTCTGGGGGAGGTGTCTGCTGACATTGTGTTTGTTTTTCTTAGAGTCAGTCGTTTTATCGAGTCAAAATTGTTTTATTGAGTCAAAACTTGTTGGAGACGATTATCCTGTGCTTGAACCTATTGATTTTGTTTTTGAGTGCACAGTGTTACAGGACCAGTTCTAGATCGACTAATGAAAAATCCAAGGACTGACCAGTTGACTAGAAAACATCCATTCTCCAGCAGAGTTCTTCTGAAGCCTGAGCCAAATTTTTGCACTTCATCAATGTGGTTAGTGTTTTTAGAGCTTGATTCATCATTCATATCTGATAAAGGAACCCATATGTTTAGAGTAATAATATCTCTCTCCCCTGTTATAAGTTGGTAGATAAGTGCATAAAAGATGAAATGATTTTCTTCTTAGTAGAGGGTTAGGAAAATTTCCAGCGATCTCATTATTCTACTTAAGAGGGAATGATCACACAAAGGATTGGAAGCGAGGCTAGGATTTTCCTATGATGCCATTATTCGCCTACATCCTTTGATACATAGATAGGGAAGAACCGGGATTTGGTGGCAAACACCATCAATACTCGCGTCTCATACCTTGATGTGTATATGCAAAGCTGAAAATAAAAGAATGAACATAATAAGAAATAAGTCTGGGGGAGAGAAATTAATACCAAAAAGTGTGAAAATGGTGGTTCCTTGTCATGATATCGTATGGTAAAGAATCTAGAAGGTTCTTAAACATTGGCTGCAGCGATGAAACTGGCGATGAGGGTTTTACTTGAACAAAGCTGTGGGATAATGTATGGAGTCTGGAAAAGCTGCGAATGTCTACGGATAAGTACATGGTGGTTAGATCAAAAGCTGATTTTGTGACATTTGGGTACTTGGGAAGAGGGTCATTTTGATGGTTCGTGAACAGGTGAGTCTCCGCGTTTTCAAACCTCTTTCTCTGGTTTAGCTTTCTATTTGCTTGAGGACAAGCAAAGGCTAAGTCTTGGGGAGTTGATATATCATGGTTTTTACTCTATTTAAGCCATGATATCAGTCCTTTTTATAGAGTCTTTATAGTATTTTGGAGTCTTTTAGAGTCTTTTACATGTCTTAACACGTTTGGAGCATTATTGGAATTATTGGAGCTTTCTGGAACGTTTTGGAGCAAAAGCTGAAGTCGTGTTGCTGACTACCTGATTTCACGACATGCATCGATCAATACCCCCTGGTATCGATCGATACTCATCGCAGCAAGACACGACCCGCGAGTTTTCCAAGACTTGAAGAATTGCAAAAGTGCCCAGAAGTCTTTAATAATTACAAGGAGACCCCAATTCGTGTTTTAGGTTATAAATAGGATTTTGACAGCCAGTTTTAGGCTATGCTTTATTTTGTTTTGGTTTAAGAGAGAATTTGGTGAGAGATACAAGTCTGAATCTCCCTTCGTCCGAGATCAGATCTCAAAACCTTTTGTTTCTCTTTCTGATTTTATATTGAGTATTTATTCAAACATGTCTATTGATTCAATTTCCATGTCTGAGTAGATCTCTTGTTAGGTTTGGGGATTCTCATAAGGAATTTTCTTGAATGCTAGGTTGATTAGTTATTTAGGGTTCATAATTTGAATTAGTTCTTCATCTTAGGTTGTTCTCAAAGCTAATTCTAGATTGATCACCTGGAACTTAGATCTTAGGATAATTGGTTAGGCACGACATTGCCATTAATTACCTGATAGAACCTTAGGTGAGCAAATTGATTATTCGCAAAGAGATTTGGTTTAATTAATTTGTGAACATATCAAACTTGAAATTAAGGCTGATTTATTCTTAGGGATTTGCAAAGAAATTTGGGATTCTGAAGTTTAGATTTAGATAGTCCTCGCAACGAAAGTTGGTTGATTATACTTTAGTGATTTGACTTCGAGGACCGTGCGTAACCTGAACCCTGATTAGTTAGTTTATTTTGCATTCATTGATTTCCTGAGAAATATCCCTGAACCTATCTTTTTCCCATCGAATACAACTCGTTTACTACTTTCTGCTTTCTGTTAAACCTAAATTGCTTAGCTTAGCTTGATACTATACAATTTATTGTGTGATTTCTGTGAGTCCTTGTGTTCGACCCCTAACTATATTACAACTACTGTTTTAGTACTGGTAGGGTATTAATTTGAGCATATCAAGTACCCGCAACCAAATTGATTAGAAAGAAGCGACCAAATAAAAGTCCCTTGGAATCTCAAGGTCTTGCCATTAAAGAAGAGCATCAAGGAGAAAAATGACCTGTTTCTACTCCTACTCCTCACCATGGTGAGCCTGAGGCAGACCTTGTTAAAGATGAGACACTAACGGATGCATCCAAGCAACCATTGATGACGCTTTCTAAGGAGAAGGGTCCCGAAAAATTTGATGTTCCATGCTCGATCAAGATAATAGAATTTCGTGATTCCCATTTTATAAACACATGCAGCGTAGATGAACCACTCTTAGACCCTGGAGGAGCAACAAAGAACGTTAAAAATGTTCTAGATGAAGGTGCACCCGTCACACTTGAAGAAAACATCAAAATGAAAATTTCGACGTGCGAAAAGTTCTCATTTGATGCACACTCTGCCCTTGCTCATATGGAACATGATGGAGACTTAAATGAAGCCAAGGAGAAACCAAATATTCCCCTAAGACCAGAAAACATCATTGGAGATAAAGGAGATGACGAACCGAGCAAATTAGGCCGAGGCATCTCCGCCGCGGTCACACCTTCTCCACCCGCGGCCAAGCCCTCTTCCACCGCAGGTGAACATCACCGACCCGCGGCCAAGCCTACTTTTGCCGTGGCTCCGCCTCCCCCACACGCGGCCAGCCCTTGTTCATCTCAACTCCGATGTTTTGCATCCTAATCCTACATCTTTGAGCTAGACTTCTTGTCCATCAGCACTCAAGCTCCAACCAAGACACAAACTGATCTAGAGCCTACCATCTATGCATCATGCAACATGGCTCTACCATCCGAGAATATCAAAGAAGAAGAAGCATACTCCATGGAAGCTCCAAATCTGATTTTCTATTGTGATCACCATCTCAGACTTTATGACAGAAATCCCGAGTGGGAATGGCGTGATATGTTCTATATGAAGGATTACAAGGTTAAATCAAAGAAGAATTGCCGTAAGACATTGTCCTTCTACTACTAGGCTCACCTAGTTACCAACGTCGAGCTAAACGACTTTAAACAAAAGCGCTCAATTGGAGGCAACCCATTTTAGGTACGTTTTTCTTTTTAGTTTTTCTTTCTTTTTCTACTAACGTTTTCTTTTTCTTAGTTTCAGCTTTCTAAACAAATAAAAAAACCCCAAAAAAATAAAAAAACCCGAAAAGACAAAAAGATGGAGACACGGTTCGGAACTGCTTGGTTCAGCAAGAATCGCAAAGAAGGACTTGACCGCAAAAGAAGCTCGACAGTGGGTGCGTCTCACCGACCCGCGGCGAGCTAGCCCTTGGTCGCGGTCAAGATCAATCGACCCGCGTCCAGCTTGCCAATGGTCGTGGCTGCAACACTTCGACCCGCGGCCAGCCTTGTGTCGACTCTGAACGGCCTCAAACCATCCCCAATCACCCCCACATTCATTCCCATCACCATTTCACCATCTACCATTCCCAAATAACCACCATTCCATTCCCATATCCATTCTCCAACTACATAAGTTTTCTTTTTCCCTTAATCTTTTCCAATGATTTACATCCATCTATTTATTCGTCCTTACCTGATTTATTTCACACTGAGGACAATGTGATTTAAGTCTAGGGGGGGATTCCATCCCTTACTAACCACCACTTCTTTCATTTGTGTTTGTATTTTGCATTTTTGACGTTTTTCTTAAAAAAATTCAAGTTTTGAGGAAATGATGAAAGGAATCCATGACGATTACCGACCAGTGTGCTTCTACGCTATTGATTTAGGTGTTTTACCACGTAGTCAATTAACTAAAGTGTACACTACCGCAATCGTAACGGTTGTCAATGCAGTACTTTACGATCGAATCCACTGAGACCAAGGTTACACTACAATTCTCACAATTATGAAACTAAGCTAAGATAAGAATATGGTTGGTTTTGGAAAAGTAACGAAAGCAATTAAAACGATGTAAATTCAATAAAGGAAAAACGTTAGGTCAAGCGTTTATTCTCAGGAATCCAGAGATCACAAATCAGAGAACTATTCAGGGAATGACTAACCACAAGTTTCTAACTCAAACATAAATATCTAACCAATCCACTTCCGTGGCATTGATTACTAAACCTAGCAACCTAAAATCCTAACTTCCGTTGACAAAGAATTCTAATCAGCATTAATGAGCGGGTTCAATATGTTCACGAATCGCCTTAACATCAACTTCCGCAGGCTAAGGACATTTCACTCGCTTATGTTCTTTCTAGCAACCTACGACACTTATGTGGTATAGATTAAGCCCTAGTTCAGAGACTAAGCGGTCAACTTAAGCCTAAGCAATAAACACAACATTAAGCGAAAACCACAAAAGATAAATCCCTATTTGTGTCTAATTCAATGATTCATGGATCCCGTTGAAACCCTAAACCTAACTATGAGACTACTCGGACATGGCAATGGAGAACAAGCAAGGAGATAGAGAGAAACTCATAATAATAATGAAAGAGATGAAAAGGTTTAGAATTCTTCTTAATAGTTGCAGAGATTCTTCTTCTTGCTTACAAAATCAATAGCCAAACACTAAGTAGAATAGAGAGCCGTCAAAAGAGAGATAGCGTAAAAAGTGGCTGAGAATAAAGTATAAATAGGGTTCTGGGCGAATTAGGTCAGAATAGGCAGTTTCCGGGGTAAAACAGAAAAATCAGAAATTTCATTTTCCTTCTCGTCGACTTGCATCGATCGATTTTGGACTTTCGGGGCATGCTCAATCGATCGATGCACTCCTTGCATCGATCAATTCTGGTTCTTCTGGGCATGCTCCATCGATCGATGCACTCCTTGCATCGATCGATTCTAGTTCTTCAGAGGGTGATTCTAGCCCTGGGCAAACGGGTGTTCGGTTCGGTTCCGGGTAGGAACCGATCGGTTCCGGTTCTTTCGGTTCCTAAGGTTTAGGATCCAATGGTTACTTTTATATTTTCAGTTCGGTTTCGGTTCGGTTCCGGGTAACCGTAAAATACTTGATTTTTTTTTGTTCTTAACGGTTTCGGGTATTTGGGTACCCGAAAAAGCAATTTTATACCGAAAAATGTGAAATAATATCCGAAATAACAAAAAATATCCGAAACCAGAACCCGAAATGTCAATAAATTACCCGAAATGTCAATAAAATACTCGAAACCGTTTTTTGTTCTTAACAGTTTCGGGTATTCGGTTCCTCATTTCGGTTCCGGATAAGAACCGGAACCGAACCGATATCCATGGTTCCCAAGCTCAGGATCCAATGGGTATTTTGGCTAGAACCGGAACCGGAACCGAACCGAAATTTTTGGTCGGTTCCGGTTCGGTTCTTCGGTTCCGGTTTTTTTGCCCAGGGCTAGGTGATTCATTAATAGACTCCACTTGTGCATCGATCGATTTTGGTTCTTATGGGCATGCTCCATCGATCGATGCATTTCTTGCATCGATCGATTCTGGTTCTTCTGATGGTGTTGCATCGATCGATTCTTACTCTTTTTGTACCGTTCAATGCGTTTTTGCCCACAAAACTCAATTTTCTTCTGTAAACGCCTTTTTACCTGAGATAACTAAATAAAGGACTAAAAGACTCTAAAAACGGACTTTGACTCGATACAATAATCAAAAGAAACATCAAAACATGTGTTAGAAAACGGTAAAACCCAAGCATATCAGCTATCTCCTGGTAACATGCTCTTTCGTAACTTGGTTCTTGATATGCTCAATTTAATACCCTAACAGTACTAAAGCAGTAGTTGTAGTCTAGCTAGGGGTCGAACACAAGGACTCACAGAGATCACTCAATAGATTGTAAAATCAAGCTAAGCTAAGCAATTCAGGTTAAACAGAAAACAGAAAACAGTAAACGAGTTGTAATTCAATCAGGAAAATATAGGCCCAGGATTTTTCTCAGGAAATCAATGAATGCAGATAAACTAACTAACAGGATTCAGATTTAGTGCAGTTCTAGAACTCAAATCACTAAAGTATAATTAACCAACTGTCGTTGCGAAAACTATCTAAATCTAAATCCTAGGAATTCCAAATTTCTTTGCGAATCCTAAAGTCTAAATCAGCTTTAATAACAGGTTTGATATGTTCACAAATCAATTAAACCAAATTTCTTTGCGAATAATCAATTTGCTCACCTAGGTTCTATCAGGTAATTAATCGCACTGTCGTGCCTAATCAATTATCCTAAGATCTAA
>PKML01008214.1:8103-20648 GCA_002933935.1 Eutrema yunnanense | reverse complement strand
CATAAATCACGACTTGGGGTCTTCTTGTAATTATCAGAGACTTCTGGGCACTTTTGCAATTCTTCAAACTTCTCAAAAAGTCGCGGCCCATGATTTGTCGGCGGGTATCGATCGATACCAGGGGGTATCGATCGATGCTTGTCGCTCAGATCGGACACTTAGTCATCAGACTTCACTTTCGCTCCAGAAAGCTCCAAAGAACTCCAATAATTCCAATAATGCTCCAATTCGTGCTAAGACCTGTAAAAGACTCTAAAAGACTCCAAAGTACTATAAAGACTCTATAAAAGGACTTATATCATGGTCTAAACAGGGTAAAAACCATGATATATCAGTTATAGACTAGGCGGTAGCTAGAGTTTCTGTTAATGCGAAATCCCGAGAGGAATTTAGACCGTAGAGATTCTTTATGATGGAATATGCTAGCTCTATTTTATTTGGACTTAATCTTGACTTAATTTTCTCATCAAAGGTTTAGGCAAAGATAACGAACCATACATTCATGACGTACTTTTACCTTTTACCATTCCTTGTTGTACATGAATGGCCAGCTCATCTTTAGTTGGTACCCCACCCGAAACTTAACCTTTGTTCAAACCTCATGCAACTCTCTTTGTGACTTATATACAGATATGTGCAAAAACGCCGGAGAGGGCGGAAACAAAAGCCTAAAAAGAGTCTAGGTTGGTCGAAATACTTATGAGGCATCCATGGTTCGTTTGTGAGAATTATGCCATTCCGAGCCCACAGAAAATTTGAAGTCTGGGGAATGACAGAAAACTTCTGTTTTTGAAAGAAGTAGGAAGTGCAACATTTTTACGCAAGAAGAAGTGACTGGAAGCTGTAGTTATCAATAGGTCCTTCCTCTCTTGTTGTTTTGCATAATATTTGGATGTTACTTCTTCTGCTGCAGATCTGGTCCTCAAACTCCTTCCGACGTCTGAGTCTGTAGTCGAAAAGCTCTGTCGAATCTGTAATCTTCTGCTTAGGCCCCCAGATCTCAGCCTCTTGCCTCTCTCGAGCTTCCCTTGAAATTTGCTCGGCGGTGATTTGCACCGGCGCCGGAGTCATGTTCTTCACTCGCGTCGGCCTTGGAAGCTTCACTTCCGTATCCATCCCAGTCATGTACCCTAAGCTACGATCGAAATCTTTCCCTTAGGTTTTTTGCTCTCTCGATTGAACAAGGGATCTGATGATAATTTTAGGTTTTTTGCTTTCTCGATTGAACAAAGGATCTGATGATATTTATAGTATTAAACCTCAACATTTTTCTACTAGAAAAAGGAAAAGAGGTCATTTTCCTTTTTTCTCCAAAAAAAAAAAACGTGTTTAGCTTTTTAATTATCCGATAAGTCGAAGTTAGATTTTAGAAAAAATTATAAATTTCCATTAATTTAACATCGGTTTATATAAAGAATAAAAATAATTTGCACATTTATACTTTTTAGAAAACACCTTTTCGAATTTAATGTTTAAAATTTTAAAATAATAAGGATGCAAACTGATTCAAAGCACCACCTTCCATTATAACATGATATCAAAAAAAAAGAATTTTTATAAATTACTACTTTATTCAAAGCACCCCCTTCTATTAATTAATTAAGATGTTGTGTTACAAAGACTTGAATCTTAATTTTATATAACCATTTTTATCTACTAAACCTCCTTTGAACCACCACGTCCACAACGACGACGACTTCTACGAGATGGGAAAAATAGATTTTCTTTTCACAAAAGGAAAAATAGATTTCCTTTTCAGAAAAGGAAAAGGATTTTTCTTTTCTTTGTTTTTTCCTTTTTCTGAATTGATTTTAGTTTTTCCTTCTTTCTTTTTTTACATATAATTCTTTCTTTTTTCTAGCATCTATTCTCTAGTTAGATTTGGTTTTACCTTTGGCTATATAAAACCCCTTTTAGTCATGAATTAATCATACATTTTAATCAATCAAAAATATCGAGTTAATCTGTTTAACCTTCTACGCTTGTTCTCTCTTGTGTTTCTCTAAACTTATGTGCATTCCTTAGCTTAGGAAACGTGTGAATCTCAATCTCTTGCGTGGATTCTTTGAGGCTAGGTTTGTGGTCTTATCTCAAAGGCTTTCCACACCTTTGAGTGGCGATCTTTGATCCATCAAAGCTTGTCAACTCTCGGCATCTTGTGATCACTTTGATTGGTGGATTTCAATCTTACATCATTTGGTATCAAACCTAAAAGCTCCTATCTTTTTTTTTTTTTTTTTTTACTTTTTTTTTCCTTTTTCCAATAAAAAAATCCTTAAAAAAATAAAAAAAACATATTTAGTTTTTTTTTCTGTTCTTTGATTTTTATAAACTTTTTAAAACCCATAAAAATAGTTTTCTTTGTTTTCTTAAATTTTTACTTTGTTTCTTTCTTCAAACGAAATTAAAAAAAAAAAATTGTTTCGATTTGTTTCTAACTTTTTTCGATTTATCTGTTTAAAAAAAAAAACTTCTGTTTTAAATGCTACGACCTAAAGTCTTTCAAGGAGGATATGGTCCCGAAGCTTATCTAGCTTGAACCTCACACATGGATAGTTGTATTTTTCACAACCGACTACCAGAACATGAGAGACTACCTATAGTCATCAATCAACTACAAGGTGAAGCCGCAACATGTTGGAATGTATAAGATGAAGAACGTTGGTACTACAACGAACCAGCCATCAACAGTTGGGAAGAGCTCAAGCTGCTCATGGACGAGGGATACATACCTAGAGATTTTCCTCAAGAGATCAAGGAGTGCTATGGAATAAAACCAATCTGCAAGTGTTCACCGCAAGCAACACCAAAATCGAAGACATCCACTACCTTATTGATCAAGGAGCCAAAACCGCCAGATCCACAAAAGGGTTGGACATATGGGCCTCTCTTGAAGGTTTTCGGTCTAACCATAAGGAGTCAAGCTTAGACCACGACTTGGAGACCTTCTACACGTGCAAGTGACTCCCAAGAGTCCACAACTTCATGCCCAAGCTGTCTAGATACAAGGAACCTTAGTTTTTCTTTTTTTTTATTTGACAGATAATTCTTTCCTTTTTCTAGCATCTATTTCCTAGTTAGATTTGGTTTTACCTTTGGCTGTATAAAGCCCCTTTGTATTCATGAATTAATCAGATCTTTTAATCAATCAAAAATATCGAGTTAATCTCTTTAAGCTTATACGCTTGTTCTCTCTTGTGTTTCTCTAAACTTAGGTGGATTCCTTAGCTTAGAAAACGTGTGAATCTCAGTCTCTTGCGTGGATTCCTTGAGGCTAGGTTTGTGGTCTTATCTCAAAGGCTTTCCGCGCCTTTAAGTGGCGATCTTGGATCCATCAAAGCCTGTCAACTCTCGGCATCTTGTGATCACTTGAGTTGGTGGATTCCAATCTTACATCACGATGGTTTTTGAATCTTTTAAGATTATTATAAAGATGAATTTAGTGGTCATGGCTAAGGATAGGGATAGCTCTCGTTCCGTTCTGTTCCGTCTCATACTCATTTCCAAATCTCTTTGCGAATCCTAAAGTCTAAACCAGCTTTTAGTTCAAGTTTGATTTGTTCACAAAACAACTAAACCAAATCTCTTTGCGAATAGTTATTTTGCTCACCCTAAATTCTATCAGGTAATTAATCTCACTGTCGTGCCTAATCAATTATCCTAAAATCTAAGTTCTAGGTAGCTAATCTAGAACAAGCTTTGAACACAACCTAAGGCGAAAAACTA
Organism: Eutrema yunnanense; assembly: GCA_002933935.1. Lineage (NCBI taxonomy): Eukaryota > Viridiplantae > Streptophyta > Magnoliopsida > Brassicales > Brassicaceae > Eutrema > Eutrema yunnanense. Next base: position 16,922 of record PKML01008214.1, on the reverse strand, counting down.
ATTCAGATGGTGAATCCTAATCAACTAATCAACATAGCATTCAGAGAAAACCCTTATGAGAACCCTGAACCTAAATTGGATCTACTCAGACATGGAAACACTACAAGAAATGTGGGTATTAATAGCGGCTGTTAAATGCTATGATTCAACTACCATAGCGTTTCCTAAAACGCTCTGACAGCGCCCGTCATTGTAGGTCGGGCACTTTAGATAGCGGACTTGACGTACGCTATAGTTAATTAAAGAACGATAGCGTTCTTTTCTCTGCAATTGTTAATATTTATAATAACGTTTGATAATTGTTATTAAAACTAATTAATAATAGCGTTTGGTATTTTATTTTCTATAGCATTGGATTTGTATTATAATTGGGTTATACCTATAGCAGTTTGTTTTACATAGATAGCAAATTATTTGTGTTATTAATTTATTTTATAATTACCCAAATTTTAATAAATGCAATTTCTTTTTTTTTAATTGTAATATATTATTGGAATATTTGTAATAATAATAATAAAAACAATGAATTCATATTATAAAAACCATAAAAACAATTAATCCATGTTTACAAAACCATAAACCATAAACCTATCAATCTACCACTAATAACCCTTCACAATCATTCCTAACATAAACACTATCATCATCAGAAGCTTGACCATCCAGATCATCGACTTCTTGGACAGGCAAAGCTACACCACCTAAATCCTCCTCTGTTTCCAACTCATGATAGCCTCTAGGTGGTGCTCTCATAACAACATACCAATTTGAAGAATCATCTTCCCTAGAGTAGAAAACCTGTTTCGCTTGAGAAGGTAGAATGAATGGATCTTTCAAATATGCTGTTTGGTTCATATGAAGGTTCACAAGAGTGAAGCCATCTTCTTCCTTCACACCGTTCCCTGTGTTGGCCCAATTGCATCTAAACAGTGGTACTTTGAACATGTGGTAGTCCATAAGTAAAATCTCTTTTATCACTCCATAATATGTAAGCATATCAGCCACTTGTCTTGTATCTCGAGCACTTGATCTACACATGCTAAATGCTTCATAAGTTACTCCACTGTTTTGTGTCTTCCGCTTAACCGCATCTGTATGAAATCGCTGCCCATTAATGATAAATCCTCTATGTGCTAAAGCATAATTTCTTGGTCCAAATGCCAACCACCTTATCTCCTTTGAATGACTTTCTTTTGAGTCTGAATGAATCTGATGCAGGAAATACACCAATTTCAGAACAATCAGTTTTGTTAATGAAATGAGCAATCAAGCTAAACATTTGTTACTAAACTAAAAATCTGAACATGAACATCAAACAAACAATCTGTGTATTTATTAAACTAAAAATATGAACATGATCATGAAGCAAACAAGCTATTAATTAACTAAACTAAAATCAGAACATAATAATACAGGAAGATAACAAGCTGTACGTTTACTAAAATGATAATCAAGAAAATGAAATAAGATGAAAACCTTTTTTTTTACCCATTGTGCAAACTGCTCAGTATGGTTTTTCCACAACAATGTTTCATTTCTAGCACATCGAGCATCATTAGCTTGTAATTCTTCCAAATGCATCCTGATTTTATAATAAACAACAGTTATGAAAATGAAATTATAATTAAAAATAGCTGAAACTTAAAGGGTAAACTCTTACTCAACATAGGGATCCATAGATGCCATGTTCATTAGCACATAGCGATGTGCAATGTCTCTATCTTTATCAGAAAGGGTAACCTCTTTACCCTTCTGCAGAGGTCGACCTTCAACCACCATTCTATCATCCTCAATATCTTCATTACGATTAACTGTTTCTTTAACTGGTACTGAATCTTGAAGGAACTCTAAACAAAATGCTATGCATTCTCCAGATAAATACCCCTCAGCCATACATGCTTCTGGCCTTGCATGATTCTTAACATAAGCCTTTAGTTTTTTCATGTACCTACAACTCAGTCAAGAAATATGAATATTAGTCAAACATCATTGCAGGAAATACATCTATTGAAGCAAATGAGTACATCAAACCTTTCGAAGGGATACATCCAGCGGAAGTGTACTGGTCCTCCCAAACGTGCCTCTTTTGATAGATGTATTGGAAGGTGGAACATGATATCAAAAAGGGATGGAGGGAAGAACCGCTCCAGTTGACACATTGTTTCCACAAACTCAGTCTCCATTGATATAAGTTTCTCCGGGTCAATGATACGCTGACACAATCTGTTGAAGTAATTGCATAATCTGTTTATGGCAATCCTAGGTCCTTTATGTAGCAACCCTCTTAACGCAGCTGGTAACAAGTTCTGTACTAGAACATGATGATCATGCGACTTCAAACTACCTATATTAGGAGGGTTAACTGAAACACTATTAGCAATATTACCACAATAACCATCAGGACCTCTAAACTTAGATAACCTTTGGCAAAAAATGGTCTTCTCTTTCTTGGATAACCAATAGGCTGCTGGAGGTAAGTATGTTTTCTTTCCCCTAACCTCTGTGTGCAAGTGTTTTCTGATTCCAATATCTTCTAAGTCTTTTCTTGCTTTCAACCCATCTTTTGACTTGGCACTTTGCATCAAGATAGACAATATAGCATCCGACACATTCTTTTCTACGTGCATCACATCAATATTGTGACGAACAGGCATATCCTAACACAAGAAACAATAAACTGTTAGGCATATTCGTATACATAGCATAATTGAGAATATAGTTCAGTTACTATACTTTACCTTCCAGTAAGGTAGTTCGAAAAATATTGATCTCTTCTTCCACCGCCATAGATCATTGGATTCTTCACACTCTTCTTCTTGAACCATCTCATCCAATTCCAAATCTGTTCTCTTTCTTTTTTTTTCCTTATCTAGAGGTCTTCCAAAATCATTCGTAAACGCTTTTAGTGTCTCATATATTTCAGCACCAGATGGTATCCTATTGGCATTCCCATCCTCAACAGTGTTGTCAAACCAACCTTTTTTGTATCTGTAAGGATGGCCAGGCGGTAGTCTCTTTCTATTTCCCATGTATACATACTTACGGCTAAACTTAAGCCACCTACAAGGTGTATCCTTTCCACATACATTGCAAGCTTGTTTCCCCTTCACTTTACATCCAGACAATGTCCCTAAGGCTGGATAGTCACTGATACTCCAAAGCAGCAAGGCTCTAAGTGTGAAGTTCTCCTTCGCAAATGAGTCATACACTTCAATACCCTCAGCCCACAAATCTTGTAAATCGTCTATCAATGGTGCTAAGTAAACATCTATGTTATTACTAGGAGCTGTTGGACCAGGGATCAACAAAGTCAACATTATATTTTCAGCCTTCATACACATTGTTGGAGGTGTGTTATAGTTCACTAACAACACTGGCCATGTGCTGTAATTGGTGTTTTGCATGGAGAAAGGGTTCATCCCATCTGTACAAATTCCAAGTCTAAGATTCCTTGGTTCAGCTGCAAAGTCTGGCCATTTATCATTCACTTGTGCCCAACATAGAGAATCAACAGGATGTCGCATTGTACCATCTTCAGTGGCATTGGTAGAATGCCAACGCAAATCTTCAGCCATCCTTTTTGATCTAAACATCCTCCTAAATCTGTCCTTGATTGGAAAATATCTAAGGATCTTTGCTGGAATCCCTACCTTTATCTCATTATTGTGCTTATCCTTTTCCCATCTTGAAACTGTGCATCTTGGACAGCTTTCCAGCTTTTCAAATTCCTTCCTATATAGTATGCAATCATTCTTGCAATCATGAATATTGTCGTAGCCGAAACCAAACATCTTCACAAAATTTTTGATTGATTATGTACTCTTTGGAAGAACATTGTCTTCAGGTAGCATATCATGAATTAAAACCAACAGCTGATCAAAGTAGTTCTCAGACACACCACCCTTAACTTTGATTCTGTAAAGTCCCATGATTGCTGCAACCTTTGTGTATTTGATACAAGTAGAGTACAATGGAGTTTCAGCTTCTCTTAACTTTTTCCTAAATTCTGTTTCGTCATCATCATCATTTGTTTCCCCATTGTCATTCGTCTGACTTGGACTACCTTCACCCATACAAAATGCTGTCTTCAATAAATCAAATTCCTCATTTTCAGATTCAAGAGCACTGTCTTTTGTATCATCTCTTTTTTCACCATGAATACTCCAACAAGAACTCTTATACTTCTTATCCATACCCTTAATCACTAGATGCTCAACTATTTTATCTAATAACTGATGGCATAAATTGCGGCAATCTCTACAGGGGCATAGCATTTCAGACAGATTACCCAATCTTCTTGCTGATGAATTCACAAAATTAGTTTCTCCTTCTGAGTACTCAAGACTAGTCCTACATGTTAAATCGGAAAATACAAGTTAGCCTAACAAGTTTAATCGGCGAATAAAAGTTTGATGGAGAGATTTGAGTTCATACCTTCGCAGCCAAATCCATGCCTTATCCATTTCAAAACAATTGAGCTCGAGTGCGTTTTGTTCGTGGTGATATTTGTGTAACGGAGAATGAGGCGTGGGAGAAGGAAAACGATTTGTCTAATCTGAAATTTTTCGAAAACATAAATCGAACCAATAGAATGTGGTTTGAATAACAGCCGATAAGAAACGAATGGATCGAGATGAACCACCGTAAGAGGGAACGAGAGAGAAGGCTTAGTGTGGGTCGACGGCGAAGGAGACGAAGAGTAGGAGAAGAGGAGAAAAAGAAGGAGTTGATTAATGTCCGTTGGATTGAATTTTATCAATGGTTGAGATTAAAACAAAAGTGGAATCCTTGTGAATATGGATTAACCAATCAGGTGCTTTTATTTGGTAATATAGTTTTTAATTTAATTTTGATGTTTAAATCTACCATCTAAAATTTATAGTTCATAATTTATGATTTGGGAATTGGGGTTTTAAGATTTAAAAATGAATATATTTGATTTTAAGATTTATATTTTTTGTAATTGACGAATCTGGAAAATATGTTTCTAACGTGAATCGTTTACACTATACTTCAATACTATAAATCCTAAACCTTATACACTAATTGAAACCCTAAACCTAAGCCCTATACACTAAATCAAACTCTAAACCTTATACACTAAGTCTATTTTGGTATACACTAAATCAAATTCGGAAATTCTTCTAATTATTTTTATTTTCATTTATTAAGAGACAAATAGTCAAAATAAGTTTCAAGTGTAAATTATAAACCCTTATACTCCAATGCCCTAAACCCTAAACCTTAATATGAAACAATAAAACTAAAAAATATTTGATTTTAAGATTTACATTTTTTGTAATTGACGAATCTGGAAAATATGTTTCAAACGTGAATCGTTTACACTATACTCCAATATTATAAATCCTAAACCGAGAGACTTTAATTGAAACCCTAAACCTAAACCCTATACACTAAATCAAACTCTAAACCTTATACACTAAGTCTATTGTGGTATATACTAAATCAAATACGGAAATTCTTCTAATTATTTTTATTTTCATTTATTAAGAGACAAATAGTAAAAATATGTTTCAAGTGTAAAATATAAACCCTATACTCCAATGCCCTAAACCCTAAACCTTAATATGAAACAATAAAACTAAAAAATATTTCAAACCCTATACCATATACCCTATACCCTAAACTCTAAATCAAATTCACTAACTTTTTTTTGTATTTTGTAATAGTATTTTGTATTTTACGGTATAATTTGAAATAATTTATCGAATTCGTTTTAAGGTTTAAATAAAACATATATCACATAATATTACATTAGTACAAAAATACAACAAGTTTGATTTCAACATGAAGCGTAACCGGAAATACACATATATGTTTATTACCAAACCGGACCAGCATCTTAGACTACCAAACCATGTCTTAAGTTTCAAATGAACAATAGTTTGTCATTTAGCTATGCCACAGTTGAACCTATTGCATCAAAAATGTATGCAATCTCTGAATTTGGTCTCCAGACCCTTGCATTACCAAGCTTAGCCACTTCAACCCAAATCTTGCTTGCATTTGGACCTAGGGGTACAAAGTGGCACACATCTTTCGGATCAGTTGAAGTTACTCTCCCTTTAGCTACCTTGCGTCCAGAGTTGTTGCATTCTAAAAGAATACACTTCTTCTTTGCACTTTTGGTGGAACTATTCCTAGTGACTGGACTCTACATTTCAAACAAGATAATATAAGCAAGTTCCAACATCAATACAACAGATAAACAAATAAAATAACTTCATATCAATAACATACCACTGTAATTGGTGTTGCATCTGTACTGGTTATAGGCAAGAGTTCAACCTTCAGGACTGGCCATGTGATTTTCTCGTTAATTGCATCACCAATCAAAAACATATCAGCAGTTGGCTGATATATCATGGTTTTTACCTTGTTTAGACCATGATATAAGTCCTTTTTATAGAGTCTTTCTAGTGTTTTGTAGTCTTTTAGAGTCTTTTTAGTGTTTTGTAGTCTTTTAGAGTCTTTTACAGGTTCTAGCACGTTTGGAGCCTAATTGGAAGTATTGGAGCTTTCTGGAACATTCTGGAGCGAAGCAGAAGATCCGTGTAGCTGAGACATCAAAATCACCTGAGTATCGATCGATACTGCCTAGTATCGATCGATACCCGTCGAGGAAACAGAAGGGTCGCGACTTAATGAAGAGTTGAAGAATTACAGAATTGGCCCCTTTGATATTTACAAGATGGCCCAGAACCGGTTTTAGGTTATAAATAGGATTTTACAGCCACCTGTTTAGGCTATGCTTTTTTTTGTGTTTGATTTTACTTTGGTCTGAGACAAGTCTGAATCTCCCTTCGTCCGAGATCAGATCTCAAAACCTTTATTCTTATTCTATTGATAATTTATTCAAACATGTTGATTGTTTCATTCTCCATGTCTGAGTAGATCCACTTTAGGTTTAGGGTTTTCTCATAAAGGATTTCTTTGAATGCTAGGTTAATTATCTGTTTATGATTCACCATCTGAATTAGTTTTTCGCCTTAGGTCGTGTTCAAAGCTAATTCTAGGTTGACGAATCTGGAACTTAGATCTTAGGATAATTGATTAGGCACGACAGTGCGATTAAATACCTGATAGAACCTAGGTGAGCAAATTGATTATTCGCAAAGAGATTTGATTTAATTTATTTGTGAACATATCAAACCTGATTTTAAAGCTGATTTAGACTTTAGGATTCGCAAAGAGATTTGGAATTCCTAGGATTTAGATTTAGCTAATTCTCGCAACGACAGTTGGTTAATTATACCTTAGTGATTTGAGTTCAAGAACTGCGCTAAATCTAAATCCTGCTAGTTAGTTTATATGTATTCATTGGTTTCCTGAGAAAAACCCTGGGCCTATATTCTCTCAATTGATTTACAACTCCTTTAAATTCTGTATTGCTTTTAATTACATTTGTTTGGCTTAGCTTGATTAGACACTATATAATCTATTGAGTGATCTCCGTGAGTCTTTGTGGTTCGACCCCTAGCTATATTACAACTACTGCTTTAGTACTGTTAGGGTATTAAATTGAGCATATCAATTTTGGCGCCGTTGCCGGGGACTCAATTTCGCCTTTAGATTTTAGCTGTCGAGTTTCGACTAAGTCCGTCAGTATCGATCGATACTCACTAGTATCGGTCGATACTCCGGCGATTTCTTTGTTGGTATCGTTCGACACCACTTGGTATAGATCGATACTCAACGTATTTTTCTGGTTACTTGCGTGCCTTGTCTAGTGTTTTATTTGCAGGTGTATGCATGTTCGTGAAACCAGAAGCAACAAGAGCACTCAGCTAGTTGAACTGTCATTGGAACAGCTAGCGCTTGTGGAACGCACAAACAGAAAGACCAAGCAAACATCAGGGATGAACAACCTTGTGGTTTTAAGAGCTGATGAAGCTGGAATTCTGAGAGACCAAGAGGGTCATGTGTGCAATGATAGAGGGCAGCGACTTGATGAGGCTGGAAACGTCGTTGTCCCTGCTGCTATTGATGAGATTATCGCGCCAGCTGGGCGCGCCAACGTTGGGAATGCTGCAGGTGATCGAGGTAGAACACTTGCTGAACACAACAGACTTGATCAGTTCTATGCCAATCGATCTGTGTACTATGCTCTCGTGAGTCAGAATCCTTTCCATGGCCTACCTCATGAGCATCCCAAGGATCATATCGAGAGATTCGAAGATTTGGTTACTGGTATGAAGTACAATGGAGTGCCTGATATGCTCAATTTAATACCCTAACAGTACTAAAGCAGTTGTTGTAATCTAGCTAGGGGTCGAACACAAGGATCCACAGAAATCACTCAGTAAATTATAGAAATCAAGCTAAGCTAAACAATTCAGGTTAAGCAGAAAACAGAAAGCAGTAAACGATTTGTATTCAATGTGGAAAAGATAGGTTCAGGGATATTTCTCAGGAAATCAATGAATGCAAATAAACTAACTAATCAGGGTTCAGGTTAAGCACGGTTCTAGAACTCAAATCACTAATGCATAATTAAGCAACTGTCGTTGCGAAAACTATCTAAATCTATTCTTCAGAATCCCAAATTTCTTTGCAAATCCCTAGAATAAATCAGCCTTAATTTCAGGTTTGATATGTTCACAAATCAATTAAACCAAATTTCTTTGCGAATAATCAATTTGCTCACCCTAGTTCTATCAGGTAATTAATTGCACTGTCGTGCCTAATCAATTATCCTAAGATCTAAGTTCTAGGTGATCAATCTAGAATTAGCTTTGAGAACAACCTAAGGTGAAGAACTAATTCAGATTATGAACCCTAAATAACTAATCAACCTA